>JAJIBD010021355.1:0-117931 GCA_021461705.1 Cryptotis parvus | reverse complement strand
TCAAGTAGGATTCATCCTGGGAATGCAAGGATGGTCCAACATTCACAAGTCAATCAACATAATCCATAATATCAATAAGAGAAAAAATAAAAAACCATATGATCCTATCTCTAGACACAGAGAAAGCATTTGACAAGATCCAGCACTGGTTCATAATTAAAACCCTCCAGAAAATGGGAATTGGAAGGGACTTTCCTCAAGATAGTTACAGCCATCTACCAAAAGCCCACAGCGAGCATCCCCTAAATGGGGAAAAACTTAAAGCCTTCCCCCTGAGATCAAGGACAAGACAAGGTTGCCCACTCTCACCTCTTTTATTCAATATAGTACTGGAAGTACTTGCCATAGCAATCAGAGAAGAAAAGGGACATCCAGGGCATTTGGATAGGAAAGGAAGAAGTCAAGCTATCATTATTTGCAGAAGACATGATATTATAACTAGAGAACCCTAAACTCTCTACCAAAAAACTCCTAGAAACAATAGACACATATAGTAGAATGGCAGGATACAAAATCAACACCCAAAAGTCGGTGGCTTTCCTATATACAAATAATGAAAGACAAGAAAGGATATTAAGGAAACGATTCCATTCACAATTGTGCCACAGAAAATCAAAATACCTAGGAATCAACTTAACCAAGTGTGTAAAGGACCTTTACAAAAATAACTACAAGACACTGCTCCAAAAGATAAAAGAGGACATAAGGAAATGGAAACATATTCCCTGCTCATGGATGGGGAGAATCAACATTGTCAAAATGGTAATACTCCCTAGAGCTCTGTACAGATTCAATGCAGTCCCTGTAAGGATACCCATGACATTCTTCAAAGAAATTGACCAAACACTCCTGAAATTTGTATGGAACAATAAACCACCCACGGATAGCTAAAGCAATCCTCGGGAAAAAGAAGATGGGAGGCATCACCTTTCCCAACTTCAAACTGTACTACAAGGCAGTAATAATTAAAACAGCATGGTATTGGAATAAAAACAGACCTGTGGACCTATGGAATAGAATTGAGTATCCTGACACCCAACCTCAAACATATGATCATTTAATCTTTGATAAAGGTGCAAAGAGTCCAAAATGGAATAAGGAAAGCCTCTTCAACAAGTGTTGTTGGGGAAACCGGGCAGCGACATGTAAAAAATGAATTTGGACCCGTGTCTAACACCATGCACAAAAATCAGATCAAAATGGATTAAAGATCTCAATATCAGACTTGAATCCATAAAGTACATTGAAGAAAATATAGGAAAGACCCTCCACGACATTGAAGCTAAAGGCATCTTCAAAGGTGAAACATCACTAACAGAGCAACTAGAAGAAAAGATAAACATATGGGACTACATGAAACTAAAAAGCCTCTGCACCTCAAAAGAAATAGTGACTAAGATACAAAGGCAGTCCACAGAATGGGAAAGAATATTCACCCAATACCCATCGGATAAGGGGTTAATATCCAGGATATATCAGGCACTGGTAGAACTTTACAAGAAGAAAACAAACAACCCCATCAAAAATGGGGAGAAGAAATGAACAAAAACTTCAACAAGGAAGAAATTCGAATGGCCAAAAAACATATGAAAAAATGCTCACCATCACTAATCATCAGAGAGATGCAAATCAAAACAACAATGAGATACCACTTTACACCACAGAGACTGGCACATATTCAAAAGTGCAAGAAAACAAAGTGCTGGCGTGGATGTGGGGAAAAGGGGGACACTCATCTATTGTTGGTGGGAATGCCGGCTGGTACAGCCTTTCTGGAAAAACAATATGGACTTTTCTCCAAAGACTAGAAATTGAACTCCCATTTGACCCAACCATACCACTCCTGGGAATATAGGTTGGGAAGCCAAAAAATACGCAGCGGAAACACCAGCCCAACTTTTATGTTCATAGCAGCGTTATTCACAATAGCCAGAATCTGGAAACAACCAGAGTGCCCTAGAATCGATGACTGGATAAAGAAGCTTTGGTACATCTACACAATGGAATACTATGCAGCTGTCAGGAAAAATGAAGTTATAAAATTTGCCTATAAATGGATGGACATGGAGAAGATTATGTTGAGTGAAGTTAGCCAGAAGGAGAGAGACAGATACAGAATGACTGCATTTATTTGCATGGCATAGATATATATGTGCATATTGTGATGCCAATATCCAAGTTCAAGTGAAAAATGACCTTTTATCAGGATGTCTTGTCAAGGGTGGAAATTGTCGCAAACGTGTGGGAGTCAGAGGCTGGGTAGGACAGAGAATGGAACAGTGTGCTGACAATTGTCGAGGGTACTAGTGCCAACTCTAGAACTGAGCATTAAATACAGGCAAAAGGATACCCATGACAACCCTTTAATGTATGTTCTGTAGTCCATATTCTGGAGGGGAAGGAAGGGAGAGAGAGAGAGAGAAAGGGAAAAGAAATGGGGAACCTGCCATGGAGGCGGGCTGGGGAGAGGGGAGGGAACCGGGTAGTTGGTGGTGGGAGATGGGCACTGGTGGAGGGATGGGTGCTGGAACACTGTATGACTAAAACCCAGGTATGAACTTTTTAATTGTGTATCTTTTGATTTTGTATCTCACCGTGATATAATAAAATACTTAAAGAAAATAAAATAAACATTGTATCATTGTATCACTGTCTTCCTGTTCATCATCGATTTGCTAGAGCAGGCACCAGTAACATCTCCATATGTCCTGTCTCATGCAGGTAGAGCCCAAGGGCATCTGCTTGTTCCAGGAACATAAAGAGCCTCAAACCATTCTATCAGGTCATAGGAATGAGGTCTATAATTGTTACTGGTATTTGGCATATCAAATACAACATGGGTAGCTTGCCAGGCTCTGCCGTGTGGGTAGCATACTCTTGTAGTCATCTCTAAATCCAGCATTTATTGATGAACCGCTCGGTCGCTATGCGGCCATGCCAGCTGGGCTGTGATAGACTGGTTTGCTGGGTGGAGTTCTGACGAGGGGGAAGTCCGGATGTGGAAAGTGGAGGCCCTCATGGAGTGGGGGGGGTCATCTGGCTTCTTGCAAGGCTCTGCTGGGGTGGCGGGCCAGGGCTAGAATCCGCCATCCCTCCCAGGTTCCTCGTGAGTGGCTGGGCACAGGGAGAGCCAGTAGCAGCTCTGCCCCATGTCTGTGAGTCTCTCAAAAAAAAAATAAACACAGTCGGTGAAAAAAAAATTCCATGATTTTATTATTCTCTGAGGAGTGTGGCAGAGGTGGGGCGGGGCCCCAGCATGGGCCCAGGACTGGCTATGCGGGTGGCGCAGCACAGCTGTGGCGAGCTCCGACAATGAGGCCCAGGAGCCCCTTGGTTTGTGGGGCCTGCTCATGGGCGACACAATGACAGACACCCAGCGGTCATCTTTCTTCACCATGTTCGCCACTCTCAATAAGGGCCACGAGTGGGATGACCGGGCACAGGCCATGTGTTCTCCAGCTATGTGGATCGGCTGTAGGGCATGTCCTGCTCATTAGGGCAGAGAGCAACATCACACTCAATGATGCTCAGGGGTTACTCCTGGCTCTGCGCTCAGGAATTACTCCTGGCAGTGCTTAGCCCAGCAAGCTACTAAGAGTTTACTGCCTGCACAGCAGAGCCTGGCAAGCTGTATGATGTCATACTTTTTTTGTTTTTGTAACAAAAAAAAATTTTCATCTTCCTGACCCTGAAAGAACCCTTAATATGGCAGCAGTAAGAAGGACGAACAAGGAGGGCCTGATAAAATTTTAGGGCCATACTAAACTGCCAAAACGAAGAAGGACTAAAATGACTGTCTGTACTTTCAATGCACGTATGCTGCCAACGGAAGCATATATGGAGGACATGATGGTGCAAGTGCAAAATATCAAGTATGACATCATTGGTCTGACTGAGACAAGGAGGCGTCAATCGCATTACGCCGCTTTTGACATGGGAGAAGAACTGTTCCTCAGAACATGCGATGAAAGAGGCGTCAGTGGCATCGGTGTCCTTGTCAACACGTACATGGCTGTGAACATTGATTCATTTGAATACCTAACAAACCGGATAGGACGATTACACTTGAAGAGATGTGGCCCACTGACAAAAATTTCTATCTTCGTTGTTTATGCACCAACATCCACATAAAAGGAAGAAGAAACTGAGAAATTCTGCATGGAACTGGAGGAGTTCTATAAAAAAAAAACACCTTCTACAAGATCATAGTCGGTGATTTTAATGCCAGTATAGGATTGAGAAGATTGGCTGAAATTCCACATCGGGGCCCATGGCATAGAATGGAATGAACAAGGTGAGACACTATCTGAGTTCATCATGTCCACCAAGACCATTCATGGGAACTCACAGTTCCAGAAGGCTGAAGCGATACATTGGACATGGGAATCTCCTGGTGGACAGTTCCACAATGAAATTTCCACATCACCATCAATCGACGGTTTTGCCTTACCAATGTCGCTGTCATCCCAAAATTCTAAACAGGATTGGACCACCATCTCCTTCATGCAAAATTCTACTTTACACAACCGGGGAGAAAAGGCTGCAAAATTTAAGAAGAGAATGCCCAGAACGACCACCAACTGGAAACTCTTTGGCACCATTGCAGCAACATGGGAAGATAGCATCATTGATGACAACTGACTGGTTCAGCACCTCCATGATTGTGCAAAGATGCCACAAGAAGGATGCCTGTCTTCAAAAACTCTTGAGCTCATTTGCAAACGTGGCAAGGCGCGAGACTCAGGTGACCAAATGCTAGCATCCAAGCTTGCAAAGCAGTGCAGAGAAGCGATAAAGGGAAGACTTCAAAGAGAGAAGAGCAGAAGTACTGGAAGATGCAGCAGAAGCCAGGAAAAACATTTGCAATGCCGCCTGTCCTTTGCCAACTATAAGACCAAGATGACTGCCCTGTGACATCCTGATGGATCTATCACATCTTACAGAAAGTCATGGAGAAGATTATCCATGACTTCTACTCAGATCTCTTTGACAGCCAGGTCTACCTGCCCACATACCAAATTCCACAGGATGGATATGTCGTTCCCAATGTTCTGCCTTCTGTAATCCGACATGCCATTTCATTGGTAAAGAAGGGAACAGTACCAGGCCCAGACAAGATCAGACCCGAACCTGAAGAATCTGCCTTCAGTACTCATTAATAAACTGTCTTGGCTCTTCACACGCTACCTGTCTGAATGCAAGGTGCCCTCCCAATGGAAAACCAGCAGGACAATTCTACTGTTTCAAGAAGGGAGACATCCACGACATTGGCAGCTATCGCCTCATCTGCCTGTTGTTCATCATCTACAAGTTGTTCACTCGAGTCATCCTGAACAAGATTGGCAGAACAATAGGTGAAGGACAACCATGTGAGCAATCTGGCTTCTGAAAAGATTTCAGCACAATCGACCATATCCACACAGTAAACAAGCTCATTGAAGTCTGTAGGGAGTTCAAGATGCCATTCTGTCTCGCGTTCATTGATTTAAAGAAAACCTTTGATTCTGTGGAGACTGAAGCAGTCATTGAAGCCCCTAGCCAAACAGGGCATTCAAACCCAATACATCAAGATCCTTTCATGAGTTGTACTACGGATTCATCACCAGGATCTCACCATTCTACAGGAAGTGATCATTGATGTCAAAAGAGGGGTGATATCATTTCACCAAAACACTTCAGCACCACCCTCGAGAACATCATGCGACAATTGGAATGGGAAGGAATGGGAGTGAAGATAGACGGTCGGCAACTACACCACCTCTGCTTCGCTGATGACATCATTCAAATAACACCAAACATTAGCCAAGCGGCACAAATGCTGAACAATTTTGACTGATACTGTGGAAAGATAGGTCTACAGCTGAATCTCAACAAAACCCTCTTCATGAGAAACGAACTAGTTCCAGAGGTCCCATTCACTCTCAATGGAACAAACAACTCTGAATGCAGCAGTTATGTGTACCTGGGTCGAGAAGTCAACATAAAGAATGACCTAAAACCTGAGCTGTGCAGGAGGAAGAGAATGGCATGGAATGCCTTCAAAAACACCGAAGAAATAGCTAAAAATACAAAGAGCCTCCAGTTCTGGGCACATCTCTTCGACTCCATTCTCCCTGCATTAACATGCGCCTCATAGACCTGGGCCCTACAAAAGCAGGATGAGAATGCTATTCTGGTCTCCCAAAGAGGAATTGAAAGAGTTATGCTTGGAATATCACACCTCACTCAAGTGAGAGAAGAAATCTGGAGTTCCGACCTCTGTCGTGGCTCCCGAGTCAGGGATGCTGTTCGTTTGCATGGAAAACCATGGAAAATCAGATGGGCTGGACATGAATGTGATTTGGAGACGACTGCTGGACTAGAGGTGTTACTGACCGGATCCCACGGGATGTCAGGAGATCACGTGGCCCCCCCACCTACAAGATGGTCAGTCTTCTTTGTCAAGACCCTGAATGAACGGTTTGAGACTCTTCAGATTCCTGAGGCAAGCAGATGCTATTGGGCTACACTGTCGTGTGATAGGGTCAAATGGAAATGTTACTGGCTCCCGCTCTAGCAAATCGATGAATAACAGGATGTCAATTTATCAAGTGATTATTCTCATTTGGGGTACAATTTGTGAAACTGAACTTTTTTTATAACAGTCATCACTTGCCTACTTCTATTTGAAGAAATCTAAGTCCCAATGTTTCTGTGCAACACCAAAATTATCTATCTTCAACTTACAATACAAATAACGAAATATTTAACAGGATTGGTAGAACTGTATGCATTCACTTTACATTACTGCTACTCTGAAACTGACCTTCTACTTCCAAAGAGCACACACTGAAGATGCTAGCCAAGTGCTTTCATGTCTTTCCTTTTTTTCCTGTCCTACTTATGTTCGTAATTTATGCTAATAAATGATGAATGATGCTAATGAATATGATTATTCAGTTGCTGTCGGAGAAGAGTTCCAAGTCTGAGAATTGCAACCTGTATTCCATTTAACATTTCTCACTGTATAACTGTATCACTGTCTTCCCATTGTTCATCGATTTGCTCAAGAGGGTACCAGTAAAATCTCCATAAACCCTGTAGAAAGCAAGTGTAGCCCAAGGGCATCTGCATGCTCCAGGGACAGGAAGAGCCTCAAACCATTCTTCAGGTCATGGAATCGAGGTCTATAATTGTTACTGGTTTCTGGCATATCAAATAAAACGTGGGTAGCTTGCCAGCCTCTGCTGTATAGGTGGAATACTCTCAGTAGAAGGCTCTCATCTTGAGCATTTACTGATGAAACTTAAGAGGGAAAGATCAGGTTATCTCTTGGGTGGAGCTCTGAGGAACTATGGAGCCTGGATGTTGAGAATGACTGACCTCATGATGTGTGGTTTGCTCTTGCTTCTTGCTAGGCTTACTGGGATGACAGGTATCAGTTAGAACCTGCCTAGAATTGTATATAGTATATAAATGGGAAAGATCCTGGAAAGGACCTGATCCTAAAATCAGTGCTAAGAATGTTGCGTGGCCACTCTGTGGCTGCATGCCAATGGAGCTGTGGGTCTGTCGTGGGTCTCTCTTCCGGTGTAGCTGGCATGGAGGTGGAGGAAAGGGGCGGAGGAGCCCAAATCTCCTCTCCAAGTCTGGCCAGCGTGGCCCCTCCCCTGCACATGTGAGTGAACCCTTGGAGCAATGTTGGACTCTGTCAGGGGCTGGCTGAACCCCTTACCGGGAGCTTGGCTTCATAATTTCTATTCTTAAGTATTTAGGTAGACTATACATAGATATTTTATCCTAAAAATAATGAAACTGAATAGACAGGTGCAGTGCTAGTTAGATTAAGTAGCATAGACTCAACTGTCCTGAATTAGAGCCATTGTACTCCGATGTGCCAAAAGGTCACATAAAGGGTGAATTCTTTGAAGAGGGCATTAGCTGTATTGAGGAGGATTTGGGCTAAATGTGGGAGCACTCAGGGCTAGCCCTAGCTCTGTGTCCTAGCTCAAAAAATGTTAACTGGAGTACAGGATACAATCCTCAGACTTGGAACTCTTGTCTGACAGCAACTAAATGGCATTCAGTAGTATAACTGTTCAGGAATAACTGTCAGGTGGTGCCTAGCGTACCATATGTGGTGCTGGAGATTTTTTCACTTCTTTCCGGTATATTCATCGCACTTTACATTATCCATGCATAATCCCTGTATTTATTGTACATTATTTTTTGTTGTTTTTTTTTCACTTGTTTGTTTCAGGATCACACAGTGGTGCTCAAGACTTACTTCCTGCTCTGTGCTCAGGAATCACTCCTGATGGTGCTCTAGGAACTATATTGGAGGCCAAGAACTAAACCCAGGGTAGTGGTGTGCAAGGCAAGCAGTTTACCAGCTATACTATTGCTTCCCTCAACCCAGTATACTGTTTTGTAACATTAATCTCATATTTAATTCATCCAAATCCTTATGTTTAATTTATCCAAATTCTTATATTCTTTCAAGGCCAGTTTAAGGTCTATGTGGAGATCAATCACAGTATTAGTTCATTTGAATAGTCACAATTTTACCATTTCTAATCAGTTAGGCATAAATTGATCTCTGATCATTTTATGCATCTTAAACACTGAATGTGTAAATCATGCCTTTTTTTTAAAACTCCTCATACAGACATGTTACATTTTAGACACAGGGCTACATAAGAGAAAAGAGATTAAGTACTGATGAGGCTAAGCAGGCTAACACAGAGAGACCTGCAAAAGGGCATCTGAGTCTGGGAAACAACAAAACCATGGAGTGCATTTGGCATGCCCATGAGCTGGTCACAGTCTTGATTTGCACCCTTAGTAACCTGGAAACATACACCAAATGTGCACATGTCCTTAAGGTGGTCTATACCCTGCTTTGCCAGTAACATATTTTGGAATTTCTGCTTCTTTACTCCCCTGAGGTTGAAAATGCCCCAATCCCCATCAGATATTCTATAAAACAGACTTTTGCCTCTGTGGACAAGTTCTGCTGGGGCCAGTAGTGTGTATGTGTTTTTTCCCCACATCTCAAAGTATGTTGTTTTTACTATTGGCTTTTAGTGGGAATTTCTGCAATAGTATAAGGGACTATTGAATAGCTAAGTTCTCTTTTAACTCATTTTCTTTTTCCTCTAGTGTTTCTAATGGGGCCCAGGAGGATCAGGGCTCCTCCTGGTAATTCTCAGTCAATCAGATCGGCCCTTTCAGTGCAAGGGTCTGTGAATGTGTCTGGTTTGATAGTGCTCAAGGCCTCCAAGGCTATACCAAGTGGTGCCAGGTACTTAATCTGTCTAGGGCACTACTAGGCAGGTGCCTTTAACAGCTCTGATAAATGTTTTTATTCTTAAAAATATTTTTTATTCTTAAGGTATGTGTAGACCTCACTACTAAATAAAACCAGAATAATAATGTATAGCTGGCCTACTTCCCTTATATATTCTCTACTAGGATTAATATTCAAAAGATTTAATAATCATTAATAAACTTGCACTGACCAATCAGAATCATCTCTGACTAACACAATACCCCATGTAAAGCTGTTGAAAGTGAAAACTCTAACTAGCTCAAATATAAACTAAATATTTCATCATTGCTTTACCAGACATTCAGCCTGTGGCCATCACTAATATATTCTAAGTTGATTTTATTACTTCTATTATAAATAACAAAATTTAATATCTAATTTGACCAAAATTTCTTTCTATCCTCTTGCTTCCATTGCTCTCCTATGTTTACACATATGAATACTTGTACATGAACATATTTTATAATATGATTTCCCATTATATAATATATATCAAACTTCTGTGGGCCAGTAAGCATCATATTTGGAATATCATGGTCCGCAGTATATAATAAGCCTTATTGGCTTATATTATTGGCTACTTATGTAACTCTGCATGTGGTACAATAATAAAAGTCAACAAATAGTAGTAGTCCATGCCTTTCAGGACATATTCTGATCTGTTCAGACTACTCTGCATGTAGAAATTACTTTGGGTCTAAATGTTTTTATATAATATGATATATAATAATATATGTATATAAAATATACATATATATCATTGTGTTGTCTTTAAGTACTTATATTCAGAGTTGACCCATTGAAACTATAAATGAAATGGTTTGACTGTAGAAGCAGATGTCTATAAACTTTAACAATAATAAGCAATTTAGAATCCAAGATTATATCAGTGATAGAATCAGTGATAGGGCAGATGTCTGATTTATGCTTTAATTCCCAAACAAGATACATACAAAGACAACCTAGATAACAAATAAATGATTTGTTATATACAGTTATACATGAATGCTACTTTAAAATACTAATAATGCCACAATTGTCACATGATAGAATGAATACTTTTCTAATTTGTTAATTTTCTCTTTTTTGAGGTTAGGTTTGTTCCATATTTGATTCATCAATGGTAAAAGTTGACATATCTAAACTGAACTCTAATGTTATGGGGACAAGTATGCATTTTTTTTAGACAATAGATTGTTCTCAATCCAAAAGTAAAAGCTCTGTAGTTGTTTAAAGACAGTGATGACTTTCTGGGTGCTAACACTCTCAAAAGATAGTATCAAAGCGTGGCAGAGAAGGACTTTTGCAGATGGAGAGAGTAATGTTAAGAATCCCACCGGATCTTGTCCTTCTATGCCTTTGCCCGTGCGGAGGAATCTGTCAGATCTTATCGCTTCCTTTGAAGACATGCCTAAAGAATGTCACTTCAGTCTGGCTACACTTAGGCATCATGTGGAAAATTGTGGAAGCTTTCATAAAAAAAGACACATTCTGAAAAAAAACCCTTAAATTTTTAGAACTACAAAAGGAAATTTTTTGGTCTTCTATGATGGAGTGAAATATTTATTTTTATAATAATGGTTTCATATATTTGTGCTATGCCTTTCCCTTTTTAAAGCATTATAGGATTAAATTTCTTATTTTATTCTCATATTCCATGTTTAATTTTAAAGTTATCTTCTGTGCATCAGTCAAAATAAGTATTGTTGGGGCCAGTGAGATAGTATAATGGGTAAGGCTTGCACATGGCTGACCAAGGTTCAATCCCTGGAACCCATATGGTCCTCTGAATCCTTCCAAGAGTGATCCTGAGAGCAGGAATAATCCCTGAGCACTGGCTGTGGCCTCAATTCACCTCCTCCAAAATATAATCACTGTTATTTTATGTTTTCTGACCACTAGATCCAATAGCTAGCTCATTTTGGTCATTTTACTTTGCAGCACGTTAGTTATTTTTCACCTGTGTATGACAGAACGCAAGTCATGGTCTGGAATGACACAGCTTTTCTTTCAGTTATTATTTGAACTTTGAAGTATAATATATTTTCATCAATCTATTCTGATCATTCAAGCTGCTATTCCAAATTCTGTCTTCATGTTATTCATGTATGAAAAAAAATCAGTGTTTTTCAACTGTTTCTATTTCTGGACTGTGGCTCCTTCCAGACTTTCCTTCCTGTACTCCTCTGCCCCCCTACCAGTTAGCACCCGAGTCTCATGCCGTATCCCCCATTTATGTGATTTTTCACCTTTGACCCCTCCCTTGTAACATCCTGGTGGCCCGCATAGGGATATGACCCATGTTGAAGAACACTAGCCCTCAAAAGATATTGTCTCATGCCCTATTCTCCAACAGTTAGTCTGTCTTCCTGAACCTAGAATACCTATATTGATGCTATGTTAGGAATCCCATTATAGTTGCAACTAGTATATAATGTATTTTTATCCCTAGCCAAATATATACTGAATGAATTTCTGCACAAATGGTGTATATTGTATCATGATATAAGTAGATACCTCATTTAAAAGCCCTGCTTTATGGTTTTCCCTGGCACCACTGGGAATAGCCAAAACCAATCTATATATATGTCATTTTACTTTACCCCCAAAATAAATAAAAATCTTGCTTTATGCTAGTTTCATACCTACTAGCCTAATACTAAGTTCAACAACATAATAAGGAGATATAAGAGCTGCAATAAAAATGTATTAATATTTAACAATCACTGTATCACTGTCTTCCCATTGTTCATCGATTTGCCCGAGTGGACACTAGTAACATCTCCATAAGTCCTGTCGCAAGCAAGTGTAACCCAAGGGCATCTGCTTGCTCTAGGGACAGGAAGAGCCCCAAACCATTCTTCAGGTCATGGAACTGAGATCCATAATTGTTACTAGTTTTTGGCATAACAAGTAAATAAAGCATTGGTAGCTTGCCAGGCTCTGCCATGTAGGTGGTATAGTCTCAGTAGAAGGCTCTCATCTCGAGCATTTACTGATGAAACTTAAAGGGGAAAGATCAGGTTTTCTAATAAAGGTCAAAAAAAAAAGGCAAAGCAAGAACAAGGGAGCAACTGCTGACCAGGGGAAAAGTGTCATGGTGAGTGAGCGACAGACGCCCTCCAAGGGCTGCAAATTTCATCTGGGTCCTACTCCGCAAATCCAATAAGAGGAAACAGCGGTGGAGGGTGGAGTCGGAGGGGTGGGGGGGGGCAGCTCACCCACTAGCAGAAAAACACGGATGAAAAACGCAGGGGCAACTCAAGCAGGTTGCAGCAAGCTGTAGAAGATAAGTCAGTGAACCGTTCTTCTTGCAAATTCAGATTTTAAAAACCGGAGGTAGCAGGAGGAAAGATCTTTATTAGCAGAATAAATACTGCAGGAGATGGTGGCTGTGCATTCCTCAGTTCTGAAAGCCCACTAATAAATAAAAACAATTTTACCCTTTTGTGTCACAGCCAAGCAATACTCAGGGAACCATATGAGATGCCGGGAATTGAACCAGGTTGGTCACAGAAAGGAAAACGTTCTTATAGCTTGTTAATAATAATCAAAACTTGAAGTAAACTTTTTATTTCCAGGAAACAATTGTAGACCAATATTTCTTGAAAAGAGGTCTAAGAATTACATATTCATTATGGTTAGTGCATTGTCGGGGTGCACCGCCGGGGTCCCCGACAGTGCCGTGAAGCGAGTTCCCTTCTACCTCCGAAGCCGGCAAGGAATGGATGAAAACTCAGGAATCCAATGCAGTTTTAAAAGGCTTTACTTATCACAGGTTCAGGCATACAAATCAGCAAAAGGAAAAGCCCGGTGCTTAGGATTCCAGGTTAGAACCCCAGCCACGTGTAGGCCAAGATGGCGGCCACCATGTGTAAAGGCTTTGTAAAGGGGAAGAAGACAAGACTTCCAAGAAGGGTGAGAGCTCACAAAGAGAGCGCCTACAAAGAAGCACGGAAGAGAGGAAACTGGCTAGTTTTATACCTCTGCCACTCAGACCTTCCTCCCACTATTATGGAAAGCAGGGAGGGTCAAATGCCCTTAGGTAATCCCTCCCTGCACCTCACCTAGGCCCTTTAGTATGCTAATGTTTTGAGCCAAGATCTGCCTGGGAATACCTTTATAGGGTAGAGAAGGGGGGTTTCTGAGATGGCATGTCTCTGTACCAAAGACTAATACTAATGCCAGTTAAATATTTCTCCAAGCCTTCACAAGTCTCTTCTACTTCATTGTAGTTTTATATTTTAGTTGCCTTTGAGTATATCAGGGAGCCATGCTTGTTTGCTTGGAAACAAACAGCATTTCTCTCTGATCTAATTACTTAGGTGTCCTATGTGGCCAGGCTAATATGCTGGTAAGATCTAGCTAGTCCCGCGATGATTGTGGTAGCTTGGGGAGAATATTTATACCAGCTAGTACAGCATACATGGTCAGATAAACTGCCACATTTAGACTGCCCCCCTTATCTACGAAGTGATTTGCAGAAGGCAATCCAGAGCAGATGCAGCGGCCCTTAGGAGTCCTGCAACAGTGCATGGCCAGAGAATGTTATAGAAGATATATAGATCAACTATTAGATAAGGTCAAAGTAGAAACTTTAGATGCAGTTCTCAACAAAGTTTCGTCAATATTTTAATGAAAGTGAATCTTCTTTCTAAAAAACACATAGTACTGAGGAAGCAAATAACCTTATTTTTTTAAATAGTATTGTAAAAGCATTACAGAAGCCAGAGACAATAGGGTGAGTGATTTGGTGCTTGTCTTGAGTAGAGTTAATCACTGAGTGAATAGCCCCATAGCCCTAGGATAGCCCCATAGCCCCACAGCCCTATAGCATTCCTGAGCACAGAGCCTGGAATAATACAGGGGAGGGACACACCCCCCACACTGCTGCAGCATTCCACCCCTATGCCAGCAGCATTCCAAAGTGTGCCTCGGACCTGTACCCCATCTCCAGACAACAAAGGACTTTATAAATTATTTGAAATACAATATGCTTCTTACTTCAGAGGAGGTACAGATACATTTAAGAAATATTTGGGGCCAGAGCGATAGCCCGGCGAGTAGGGCTTTTGCCTTGCACGGTTGACCCAGGTTCGATCCCGGCACCCCATATGGTCCCCTGAGCACTACCAGGAGTAATTCCTGAGCAAAGAGCCAGGAGTAACCCCTGAGCGTCGCAGTGTGTGACCCCCAAAAAAGCAAAACATAATATTTGTTTTAATGTTTGAATTAAAACATTCTGAATTTTAAAATGAGGCCTTATACATGTGAATAGAAGGTCATTATGAGTAGAAAATACCATTTAAAAATTATAGACTATTATATTCTATTCAGAATATTTTCTTTAGGGTTAGAGATATAGTTCAGTGAATATAGTGTACTTGGGTGAAATCTTGATATATTGATATATATATTACATTGATATGTATCTATATATCATAAGAATGCTATTTGGGTCTCCCAAAAGAGGAATCGAAAGTGCTATGCTTGGAATATCACGCCTCACTCAAGTGAGAGAAGAAATATGGAGTTCCAACCCCGTCGCTATTCCAGAGTCAGGGATGCTGTCTCATTTACCAAGGCATCGAAAGTCAGATGGGCTTGACATGTAATGCGATTTGGAGATGACCGCTGGACTAGAGCCATTACCAACTGGATCCCATGGCACATCAAAAGGTCACGTGATCACCCACCTACAAGATGGTCAGACTTCTTCGTCAATACCATGAACGAATGGTTTGAGGCTCTTCGTTTTCCTGAAGCAACCAGATGCCATTGGGCTACACTGGCACGTGATAGGGTCAGATGGAGATGTTACTGGCACCCACTCAAGCAAATCGATGAATAACCGATGTCAAGTGATCAAGTGATATCATAAGTGTATATATGTATCCATATATCATGTGTATATATCATATATATATATAATTTTTATGTATTTAGAAATAACATTGAAATGAAAAGGTCTGTTTTTCTAGAGTTATTTATTTTTATATTATTTCTATGTAGATATATCATAGAAATTGTGAACTGGGAGAAATTTGTGAAATTAATGAGGTGTTTATAAAAACTGTCTGATACCCCTAATTAAATGTGATATGATCCATTATTATCAGTTGTTGTGATAAAATACTGAGTAAAATCTATTAATTAGCTATCAAAAATGAATTTTAATTTATTCAAATACCTTTCTTCATTAGAAAATCTTTTTTGAGCTGGTTCGTTGGTCTTGGGGTATGATTCTCTGCTTGGGTCCGAAAAAATCTTTTTTATCTTTATCAGAGTTCTTATGGTGCATTTGGTACATTATTCACATTAAATAAAGTTCCTTCCCTTAGACTCCGCATAATTTAGGGTGTATTCCTTATTTAATGCTAAGATTCTGATTTTTAATTGTTTATGAAAGAAAAATTTCAAGTGAGAGAAGGAATCCGGAGTTCTGACCTCCGTCGCTATTCCAGAATCAGGGACACTGTCTCGTTTGCCAAGGCATCGAAAATCAGATGGGCTGGACATGTAATGCGATTTGGAGACAACCGCTGGACTAGAGCCATTACCGACTGGATCCCACGGGATGTCAAAAGATCACATGGCCACCCACCTACAAGATGGTCAGACTTCCTTGTTAAGACCCTGAAGGAATGGTTTGAGGCTCTTCATATTCCTGAATCAACCAGATGCCATTGGGCTACATTAGCACGTGATAGGGTCCAATGGAAATGTTACTGGCGCCCGCTCGAGTAAATCGATGAATAATGGGATTCAAGTGATCAAGTGATCAAATGAAAGAAAAATTTACGTTTTCTCTTTCATTTTTCACCTGAAGCTGTGCAAACATCAGGGTAACTGGAGTGGCAGACTCCAGACAGTACTTCAGTATGATATTTCTATTGAGTCTAGGGAGAATGCAAATAAATATTTACATAACTAAGGAATAGAGAAGTGCTAGAGAAATAGTACAGGGATTAAGGCTCGTGCCTTGTATTTGACTGCCTCCATTGGATCTCCAGCACCACGGTATTCCCTCAGCACTTTCAGGAGTGATCCCTGACCACAAAGCCAGGAATAGCCCCAGAGTGCTGCTGGCCCATACCCTCTATCCCATCCACAATTAAAAAAAAAGCTCACATAAATGATTATTCATTTTTATAAAAAGTCACATAGAAAAGACTTTGAGAGATAAGAAAGTCACATAGAAAATGACATTGAGAGATAAAATAATTTAATATGACTAAGTGTATTCTGAGTTATTGTTAGAATCAAAAATGTTTATGAAAAATGTTAATCTTATTTTTATAGCATTTTGGATATTGTTTAACAAATATAGTTTCTCAAATAGCAATTTTTAAGAGGCTCAATTAACAAATTGAATTAAAAATTTATGTTAAGTTCAACAATGGTACAAATGTGTAATGACCATTATATTATCCTGAGTTATAAATTATATAAATAACATTCTCCAGTTTTTCTGTACAAAATGTTCAGAGAAAAGTCCAAAGGATCCTTTTGTGTATCACTCAGCCATGAAGCGTCTTTTAAAATACATGGTAATAAAGAGGGAGAGATAGTACAGGGGTTAAGGTGTCCAGCACCAAATGGCCCCTCAAGCACCAGGCCAGTGGTGCACTAAAAGTAGCTTGGGATACCACAGGGTGTTCAGAACAAAATAGATATGATGTAATTCCTTCTCTTACATAACTACAAGTTTTAGCTATACAAATCCATGCTTTGGGTTACTGTAAAACATTCATTCTTTTCTGTAACTCAAAGTAGTAGTTCATTGTTTTGGTTTTTGTTGGTTTTTTGGACCAAATATTGCTTTGTTCAGAGGTTACTCCTGGCTCCGAACTCAAATATTACTCCTGGTAGTGCTTGGGGGATCATAAAAGATTATGGGATTAAATCCTGGTCAGTAGTGTACTAGGAAAGCACTCTGCCTTCTGTACTATCACTACAGCATTCCCAAAGTAGTTTTCTTTTCACATTAACTTCTGGATTTGGTTCCTACTTTACCTAAAACACACGTTTACCTAACATTTGCATTATCTGTATAAATTGTATGCCTAATTATTTGGAGAAATCAAATCCTAGTTTATGATCCAGGTACACTGATTACATTTATAAAAACCATGCTGCGACGTCTGAAAATGAAAGTCAACATAAGATACAATCACCATTAAGAGAATTAAGTTCAAATAGCACTAAAATGACTAAAAATCTCTGCAAGGAAAGTTTGGAGAGAAGGCTTTAAAGCCAACATAGAGCTCTAGATAATATTAGGTGTCATATTAGCTGAAAGATTCCAGTGCTGCAGGAGGCTGCATCCAGCTCTGCATCAGTAAGCATGAACTCTCTATAAAATCTGTGTGGAACTGCAAATATATGTATTTGGGCCATCCAACTAAAGGGAGAAAAGCTAAGAACAAGATAACTGTATTTATGAGAATGATTTCCAAAAGGAAATGATTTTATAGATTGTGGATTTTGACTTCTGGGAATTTCATTTCATAAATCAAAGAGTCAAGACATGAAGGATTGTAAGATGTGTAGGCATGAAAAAATTATAGAGAAAATACATAAAATGAGCAGGTCCAGAAAAATTACTGAATGCCACCTAAGTTACAGGTAAAGATTGTATTGTTAGCTTTAGGTCCAATTCATGAGAAGAAAAGATGAGTATGATTCAAGTAAGCAAGGCATTCTGAAATGAATTATCTGAGATCAGAGTCCAACACTGCTCCAAGGGTTCACTCACACGTGTGGGGGAGGGGCCACACTGGCTGGACTTGGAACTGGTATTTGGGCACCTCCGCCCTTACTTCCACCTCCATGCCAGCTACCTCGGAAGAGAGACATGCCAGACCCACAGCTCCATCGGCAACCCTGGAAGAAACAGCTGTGTCACTCAGCCCTACGTGGAAGCAACCCATGGAGCTGACCTCCCAGTAAGGGGTTCGGCCAGCCCCTGGCTGAGTCCAACATTGCTCCAAGGGTTCACTCACACGTGAGGGGAGGGGCCACACTGGCCGAACTTGGTGCGGGATTTGGGCTCCTCTGCCCTTTCCTCAACCTCCACATCAGCTACCCCGGAAGAGAGACATGCCAGACCCACAGCTCCATCAGCGTGTGGCCGCCCTGTGGCCACGCGACAGTCTTAGAGAGTACTAGATGTTAGGATCAGGTCCTTCCCAGGATCTTTTACATTTATACACTGTATACAGTACTAGGTAGGTTCTAGTTGTGACCCGTCATCCCAGTGAGCCTAGCAGTAAGCCAGAGCAACCCCCCACACCATGAGGTCAGTCATTTTCAACATCCAGACTCCACAGCTCCTCTGAGCTCCACCCAAGATAAATCCTGATCTTTCCCCTTTGAATTTCATCAGTAAATGCTCAAAATAAGAGCTTTCTACTGAGAGTATACCACCTACATGGCAGAGCCTGGCAAGCTACCCGTGTTTTATTTGATATGCCTAAAAACAAGTAACAATTATGGACCTCATTCCCATGACCTGAAGGAATGGTTTGAGGCTTTTCCTAGTTTTTGGAGCAAGCAGATGCCCCTGGGGTACACTTGCTTGCAACAGGACGTATGGAGATGTTACTGGTGCCCTCTCAAACAAATTGATGAACAACGGGAAGACAAATGATGATGATGAAATGATGATCAAAGATAATATAATTATTGTTTAGGAACTCTCTTCTTGAGGGAATAAAAATGTGAAAAACTTGTCAAAAATCAATGAAGGGTTGGAGCAATAGTTCAGTAAGTAGAGTACTTGCCTTGTATATGGTCAATCCAGGCTTGGACCCCTAGCACTACATATGGTCTTTGTACTCCTCCAGGAGTTGTCCGAGAGTGCAGGGCCAGGAATGAGCCCTGAGCACCACTGCGTATCTGGTTCAGTCTTCGTACCCCAAAAAAATAAATGAAAATTACTATCTGAATTTTCATTCAAGTTTAAGCAAATCTGAACAACCATTGTACAAAACTACTTCATTTATCTTAAAAGAGGGGGAGGAATATATATAAGTGCTCAGACTACTTAAATAAAAATATTCCTACAATATATTTCATTTGACACTGGATGTTATAATACACTTGATCACTTGACATCTGGTTATTCATTGATTTGCTTGAGTGGGTGCCAGTAACATTTCCATTTGACTCTATCAGGTGCCAGCGTAGCCCTATGGCATCTGCTTGCTTCAGGAATATGAAGAGCCTCAAACCGTCCGTTCAGGGTCTTGACGAAGAAGTCTGACCATCTTGTAGACTTCTTGGCCATGTGATCTTTTGACAGCCCGTTGGATCCAGTTCTAAAGACATGTGGTCATAAATTCACATTAATTATTACTTTAAAATAGTAATTCTCCCCAAACTATTTAGGTTTATTGAAATATATAACCTGACTTGGATTTCTGATTACTTGTTCTGAAGGTGTAAGAATCAGGTTATTCCAAGATTCTCAGAATTTGTCCCCCTGAAGATTCAGGTCCCCATCCCCCCCTCCCCACCGCTTCTGCAGGAAGATTATTTTGAGTAAAATTTTCAAGGCCCTAGAGGTTAAAGAAAGATTCGTCTCCTAGCATTAGTCCCCTGGGTTCTGGAAGCTTTTGCTCTTTGCTTAATCAGAGAAGTCACCATTGCTCATTTTCATAAACTTGAGGAATATAGTTTGGGGGTTTACCCTGCTGTAGGTTATATTCCCTCTCTAAAGTCTCATCTTTATTTTGGGAATAAAAATAAAATGATCTATTCTTGTAGCTTAACACATTTAGCACACACCCTGTTTTAATACCCTTTCCCACCCTACCTGATTAGGATTGAGCACACACCCTGTTTTTTTAAAATTATTTTTTATACCATTGTGAGATATACAATTACAAAAGTGTTCTTATTTGGGTTTCAGTCATACAGTGTTCCAGCAACCATCCCTTCACCAGTGCCCATATATCTCTACCAATGTCCCATGAATTCATGGGCACTGGTGAATCCCATGAATTCATTCCATGAATTCTCTAGGAATGCATGTTCTGCATGTATTCCTGGAGAACCAGCCTGCATCTATAGCAGGAAATTTCCACTTCTCTCTCTCTCTCTGTTTCTCTCTCTCTCTCTCTCTCTCTCTCTCGGTCTCTCTCTTTCTCTCTTCCTTCTTTTTACACACTGTGGCTTGCAGTACATACAGTTAGAGGTTATAATGTATATCCTCTTGCCTACTTTCAATGCTCAGTTTTATGCTGGTATTGATCACTTGATTACTTGATCACTTAAATCCCATTATTCATCGATTTGCTTGAGCAGGCGCCAGTAACATTTCCATTGGACCCTATCATGTGCCAATGTAGCCCAATGGCATCTGGTTGATTCAGGAATATGAAGAGCCTCAAACCATTCCTTCAGGGTCTTTACAAGGAAATCTGACCATATCTTGGGTGGGAGGTCAAGTAATCTTTTGACATCCCGTGGTATCCAGTCCATATCAGCTCTAGTCCAGCGGTCATCTGCAAATCGCATTACATGTCCAGCCCATCTGATTTCCACGCCTTGGCAAACAAGACACTGTCCCTGATTCTTGAACAGCGACTGAGGTCGGAACTCCAGATTCCTACTCTCACTTGAGTGAGGCATGATATTCTAAGCATAGCTCTTTCGATTCCTCTCTGGGAGACTCGAATAGCATTCTCACCCTGCTTTCTTAGGGCCCAGGTCTCTGAGGCATATGTTAATGCAGGGAGAATGATGGAGTCAAAGAGATGTGCCTGGAGCCAGAGGTTCTTTGTCCTTTTAGCTAATTCTTTGATGCCTTTGAATGCATTCCATACCACTCTCTTCTTCCTGCGCAACTCAGGTTTTAGGTCGTTCATCATGTTGACTTCTCAACCTAGGTACACATAACTGCTAGATTCAGAGATGTCTGTTCCATTGAGAGTGAGTGGGGTCTCTGGAACTAGTTCATTTTTCATGAACATTGTTTTCTTTAGATACAGCTGTAGACCTATCTTTCCACATTCTTGGTCGAAGTCAGCCAGCATTTGTGTCGCTTGGCTAACGTTTGGTGTTATTAGAATGATGTCATCAGCGAAGCAGAGGTGGTGTAGTTGCTGACCATCTGTCTTCACTCCCATTCCTTCCCATTCTAATTGTCGTATGATGTTCTCGAGGGTGGCGCTGAAGAGTTTTGGTGAAATGGTATCACCCTGTCGAACCCCTCTTTTGACATCAATGATCACTTCTTTGTAGAATGGTGAGATCGTGATGGTGAATCCGTAATACAGCTCACAAAGGATCTTGATGTATTGGGTTTGAACACCCTGTTTGGCTAGGGCTTCGATGACTGCTTCAGTCTCCACGGAATCAAAGGCTTTCTTTAAATCAATGAACGTGAGACAGAGCGGCATCTTGTACTCCCTACAAACCTTGGTTACCGTGTGGATATGGTCGATTGTGCTGAATCCTTTCCGGAAACCTGCTTGCTTGCATGGTTGTCCTTCATCTAGTGTTCTGCCAATCCTGTTCAGATGACTCGAGTGAACAGCTTGTAGATGACGGACAACAGGCAGATGGGGAGATAGTTGCCAATGTCGTGAATGTCTCCCTTCTTGAACAGTAGAACTGTCCTGCTGGTTTTCCATTGGGAGGGCACCTTGCATTCGGACAGGTAGAGTGTGAAGAGCCGAGCTAGTGTATTGATGGGTACCGACGGCCGATTCTTCAGGTGTTCGGGTCTGAATTTGTCTTGGCCTGGTGCTGTTCTCTTCTTTACCGATGAAATGGCATGTTGGATTTCAGAAGGGAGAACATTGGGAATGACCTATCCATTCTGTGGAATTTGGTATGTGGGCAGGTGGACGTTGCTATCAAAGAGATCTGAGTAGAAGTCATGGATAATCTTCTCCATTGCCTTTCTGGAAGATGTGATAGCTCCATCAGGGCGTTGGAGGGCAGTCATCTTGGTATTATCGTTGGCGAAGGGTAGCCGCTGGTATTATCATTTACAATAATTAGTATACTGTTCCTTTCTCTGTATTGTCTAACCTCTGACTCCCACACATTTGCAGTAGGTTCCACCAACTGACAAGACCTCCTGATCCATGTTTTGTCTGGCCTTGGATATTGGTATCATGCTAATCTCTTTTTATAACCCAAAAATAAATGCAGTTATTCTATATCTGTCCTTTTCCCCTCTGGCTAATTTCACTCAGCATGATCCTCTCCATTTATAGGCAAATTTTATAACTTTGTTTTTCCTAACAGCTGCATAGTATTCCATTGGCACACAACCCTGTTTTAATCCCTCTCCCTATTTGTCCTCTACCTAATTGGCGGACACAGAGTTTGCACCCTACTACTGATTGGCTAACACAGAGTTCACACCCTACTTTCCCCCAGTATTCCCTATTCCATCTAACAAAGCACAGCTATTCCCCTGAAGTGGTTCCTGGAAATGTTTTTGTTGGTGCTCTACTTGAACCTCCTTTGTGAGTGCTCTACTTGCTCAAGATTTGACCTCACTGGCAACATCAACATCTCTCACCAGCCACATCAACACCTTCTTATCATGTAAAACCCTCACCCCACACCACTCCATGGCACAAACCACAAGTTTTATACCTTTTTCTCTGAGACAGAGGAGAGTACCTAAGCAAGCATTTTAATTCACAACCCCCATACATATGCCTGTAATTAAGCTGATTTTTTGTTTATCTTTTCAATGGTGTTTTATTACTCATACAGTCTAAGAAAATGGCAGAGAGATCGGAAATTTCCCCAGAGTCTTGAGAGTATTTGCTTTATGTAGTCTTTATTCTCCCCTCCTGCCTAGTAGTTAGCCTGCTATTGCTTCATGGTGTTACCTATGAGTCCAGTGACTTTCTTCCTATCTTTTCCAATTAGATGCACCTACGTTATTATGAGCAAAAAAAAAAAAAAACAATCAAGAAGCATAGTGTAACTATAACTAAAGTAAGATGAATCTTGAAACAGCACTTGAGAAACTGTACAAAGTTATGAGCTTAAGCATTACTTATTTCCATATATCAATTACCTTATTTGAAATCATCAGTGTCTTCACTACTGCAAATATAAACAGTACTATATTGTATAACATAATCAGGTAGAAAGTCTTGTGGAAGCTGTGCTTCATAATTGAAATCTTGTTACTATTTAATATTGCTTGTGAATAAACAGTATCATTAATTATAGGAATGTATCATTTCTTTATATGATAGGTTATGTGTCAAATAAAATTTCTCATGGGAAATGTATTATACATGCATAGTCAGTTATAATTGTATCAAAATTTCCACCCTGAATAGTTCACAGTTACTCCAATAATTCACTTCTTTGAGTGTCCCATAAGATTTTGATAGTAATAGGACAAACAGTATGACTTACAATTGTCTCTGTAAAGGTATGATAAAAATTAGAACATGTCTAACAGAACTCAAGAGGAGAGGAGAGAGATAAACTCTCTAGAGGAGCCATTTTAAAAAGAATATGAAATATTAAGAAGGATAAAGAATATGGAAGTTAAAGACAGTGTAGGTGTCACTGAAAGTCACATGAAAGATAAAAGTTAGAATATTGTTCACCCAATACCCATCGGGCAAAGGTGTTAATATCCAGGATCTATCAGGCACTGGTAGAATTTTACAAGAAGTAAACAACCAACCCCCTCCAAAAAATGGGGAGAATAAATGAACAGAAAATTCAACAAGGAAGAAATTCAAATGGCCAAAAGACATATGAAAAAGTGCTCATCATCACTAATCATCAGAGAGATGCAAATCAAAGCAATAGTGAGATATCATTTTACAGCAAAGTGCTGGCGTGGATGCTGAGAAAAGGGGACACTCATCCATTGTTGGTGGGAATGTCAACTGCTACAGCCTTTCTGGAAAACAATATGGAAATTCCTCCAAACACTAGAAATTGAGCTCCCATTTGACCCAGCCATACCACTCCTTGGAATATACCCTGGGAAGTCAAAAATATGCAGCAGAAACACCATCCCTATTTTTATGTTCATAGCAGCATTATTCACAATAGCCAGAATCTGGAAACAACCAGAGTGCCCGAGAATTGATGACTGGATAAAGAAGCTTTGTTACATCTACACAATGGG
The DNA here is from genome assembly GCA_021461705.1 of Cryptotis parvus. Classification (NCBI taxonomy): domain Eukaryota; kingdom Metazoa; phylum Chordata; class Mammalia; order Eulipotyphla; family Soricidae; genus Cryptotis; species Cryptotis parvus. The sequence goes on along the minus strand of JAJIBD010021355.1, from coordinate 93,488 downwards.
ATACTATGCAGCTGTTAGGAAAAATGAAGTTATGAAATTCGCCTATAAATGGATGGACATGGAGAGGATCATGTTGAGTAAAGTTAGCCAGAAGGAGAGAGACAGATATAGAATGACTGCATTTATTTGCATGACATAAACATATATATGTACATATTATGATACCAATATCCAAGGTCAGGTGAAGCATGGATCAGGAAGTCTTGTCAAAAGTGGAAATTATCACAAACATGTGGGAATCAGAGGGTAGGTAAGACAGAGAATGGAACAGTATGCCAATAATTGTCGAAAGTGCTAATACCCACCTAGAACTGAGCATTAAATACAGGCAAAAAGATACACATAACATCATTTTAATGTGTTATTGTAATCCACAATGTGGAAGGGAAGGGAAGGAGAGAGAGAGAGAGAGAGAAAGAAAGTAAGAACCTGCCATAGAGGCAGGCTAGGGGAGGGAGCAGGGAATCGGGGTCATTGGTGGTGGGAGATGGGCACTGGTGGAGGGATGGGTGCTGGAACACTGTATGACCAAAACCCAAATATGAACATCTTATAAACATCTTTGTAATTGTGTATCTCACGGTGATATAATAAAATATTTTAAAAAAGTTAAAATATTGGTGCATATATTTAAAATAAAATTGAATTGAATCATGCCTTGATAAAGGTATGAATTATACCTTTACTGCATGATTATAACTTTAAGCTTTCTGAGATGGCTACTTGTAAATTAAAAACATTAGCTCAAATTTTAGTTCTATTGTTAGATAACCAACCTGCAGAATTATAATAGATTGCAGCACATACTTAAATCAGATGTTTGTTTTAGCCTCAAAAATTGTGAAATTAAAACTTTATATAATGGAAATATATATAACTATAATTTTTACATACTTATATAAATGAAGAATTATGGAATGAAAGGCTTATAATAGAAAATGCTTTTCAATTCTAAAATACTATGAGTTTTGAGGAGCAAATATTAGAGAACTGATTTAGAATTTGTATAGCCAACAATTATTACAATTAAAATGTCTTTATTCATGCATTACCAGATTGTTCTAAGAAACCTTGTTGACTCTCTGTAGATGGAAAGAGCTCCAGACCACTTTTTGTGCAGAGTTTTATTCCCACTCACTAACCTGAAAACTTTTTGTCTAAGTAAGACTCAAGGAGAATCATTTCAGTAGTTATCTCATGTTCTTATACAACTGTTGTCACCAACTTAAAATCAGAAGGAATGAAATCCTGTACAAAAAGTTATGGGATGGGCTAGGTGAAAAGGTGAAAAAGAATACATGAAAGGTGCCAAACAAGAGCAATGCCACAAGCACACAAACACACAAAGGTGATACCAAGGAATAACTGTTATGTTTTCCAAACAGCACAATGGAAACTGGGAGTAACTACTTTTGAACTTCTATACCATATCCAGTAAGACTTGTTCTAGTACTCATGCACCATTTTTCTCAAGTTCTGTTTCCCATAATAACCTCTGTACTTCTACATACAATCTAATTTTCTGTATCTGAAGTACATATAATCCAAAGAACCTACTGAGAAGTTGTTCCGGCCCCTCATCACTTTCATATCTACAAAATCAACAGTCATTTGAAGTTGACAGGATTCTACTCCATGGTTATGAAAACTCAGAGGATATGAGTGACTTCCTAGCAAGAGCCTATTGTCTCTAACCTACGTTTTCCAGCCTATAGGTAAGGCCTATTAAGGTGGATCTATGACTGGATTTTATCCCCTCTGGGAGAAAATCTCAGTCTTATATATTTATTCCAGGTGTTACATGTGGACTGAAGTAATAGTATAGAGAATAAGGTATTTGCCTTCTATGTGATAGCCCCTGGCTCCTTCCCCAGCAACTCCTGTGGTCCCTTGAGGACCACCAGGAGTGATCCCTGAGCATGGAGCCAGGAGTGGCACCTAATATGTAATAACTATATACATATATGATATGTGCATATTACATATGCGTACATTTTTCCCAAAAAATCCATAACCACAAACTAACCATGAGAACATCAGAAAAATACAAGAACATCTATAAAATGTCTGGCAAGTGCTTCTCAAAGCTTTCAACATCATCATAGAATTGGAGAAGATATTCTAGCAGGTAGGATTTTGCCTTCTACACAGACTACCAGAGCTCAATCCCCAGAATATGGCCAGTTCAGAGTCAGTACTAAGCCCTGATCACTGCTTGTGGTGCAGCATACTAAAAACAAACAAAACCTATCAGGGTCATCAAAACAAGGAATGTAAGAAACTACCACAATTAAGGACTTAAAGAAACAGGCTGATCAAATGTAGAGTGTATTTGGGATGTCACGATCACGATCACGATCACGATCTTCCCGTTCATCATCTATTTGCTAGAGCGGGCACCAGTAATATCTCCATATGTCCTGTCTCATGCTAGTAGAACCCAAAGGCATCTTCTTGCTCCAGGAACATAAAGAGCCTCAAACCATTATATTAGGTCATGGGAATGACCTAATATAAATGTTACTGGTATTTGGCATGTCAAATACAACACGAGCAGCTTGCCAGGCTTGCTGTACGGGTGGTATACTCTTGCAGTCACCTCTAAATAAAGCATTTATTGATGAACCGCGTGGTCCGATTGAAAAAAGAAACTGCTGCAGGGGTGGGAGTTGATGATCTGGGCTGTGATAGTCTGGTCTGCTGGGTGGAGTTGTGACGAGAGGGAAGTCCGGATGTGGAAAATGGCGCTCCCCATGGAGTAGGGGGTCGTCTGGCTTGTTGTGAGGCTCTGCTGGGGTGGCAGGCCAGGGCTAGAACCCGCCATGCCTCCCAGGTGCCTCATGAGTGGTTCGGCACAGGGAGAGCAAGTAGCAGCTCTGCCCCATGTCTGAGAGTCTCTGGTTCAGCATACCTTTATTTATTCTTAGACGACAGAGCAAATCCATCTGGGGACTGGAGTTCGGAGACTGCACTTTCTCCTCTGGATGGTGGGCCGGCCCAGGGTAGGCTATGTTTGGCAGGGCAGGTGGTGGTTTGAAATCTGCCTGGCTCCCCAGCTGGGCCTCAGGCCGATCTCCTCAGAGCAGATGTCTAGGATCATTGAGGAATCGCTGGTTGCGCAGGCATGTTAGGCAAGTCTGTACCATCCATTGCTGCCCTCTGTGACGTCTCTGGCGCTGGGTGCAGGTCAGGCCTGGGTATGAGCAAGGAAGAGCAGCCACGACACAGTCCTCTTCACTGAGGGATCGCTGAGGGGCGGAGCGGAGGGTCGTCCAGAAAGCCTGTGCTCCCTCCGTAGCTGGGGGCAGGGGCAGGTGGTCCCGGACCTGCGCTCCCTCTCCTATCTGGTCCCCCCAGGCCGGCTCCACACCCGCTCTCCTAGATGAAATTTTGCAACAGGTAAAGACCATTAGGTTAAAACTAAAGAAAGAGAAATAAAATTAAAGATCTTTTTAAATGATAATTTGTCAATACTGGCCTCTCATTGTAACCAAAGTAGCAGGGTAATAAAAGATGCTAACAAAAAAAGGGAAACTGGTATGGATTATACAAGAAATCTCTGTGCTTTCTGCAGGGAAAGCTGAAGTGCCCCCCACAAAATCCGGGAACAGGGTCAGGGATCCCCTTCTGTCCCAAGGGATAGGGAGCCAGCGGATGGAGAAAGATGCAAGAATCAGGCGAAGTTTTAAAATGCTTTACTTAACAGAGGTTCAGGCATACAAATCAGCAATAGGAAAAGCCCCAAACTTAGGGTTCATAGCTGGACCCCAGTCACGTGTAGGCCAAGATGGTGGCCACCACGTGTTAAGGCACTGGAGAGAGAAGACAGCGAAGTGGTGCCAGCAGAAAGGGGGAAAAAAGGAGAGTGAGAGGAAGCAGGCTAGTTTTATATCCCTGCAACCCAGACATTTCACTCCTATGGAAAGCCATCAGGGTCAAATGCCCTCAGGTAATTTCTCCCAGGACCTCACCTAGGCCTTTGAGATGTTAATGTTGCCAAGCCAACATCTGCCTTTGATGTGACCCTGCAGGGTAGAGTGGAGGAGGAGCTTCTGAGATGAACTGTATCTCAGAGTACAAAGGCATGCATCTGTACCAAAGAATACACTATAGCCAGATAAATATTTCTCCAAGCCTTCACAAAAGTCTCATCTTTACTTCATTATAGTTCTGTATTTTATCTGCCTTTGAGTTATCAGAGAGCCATGCTTGCTTGTTTAGAGGCAAACAGCATTTCTCTCTGGTCTAATTACTTAGAGATCCAATGTGGCCAGGCAAATATACCAGTAAGATCTAGCTAGTCCCACGATGATTGTGGCAGCATGAGAGAATATTTATACCAGCCAGTCTAGAATACATGGTCAGATGAGCTGCCACATTCAAACTGTCCTCCTCCTATCTACAAAGTGACCTACTGGAGGCAACTCCAGGCCAGATGCAGAGGCTCTGAGCAGGTGTACTGCAACACTTTCTTAGCAATTTTTCTGTAAATATGAAACAATTTTCAAATTTTAAAAATGCACTCCATATGTAAAACTTAATTTTTGATTTATAATTTGTTATAGACTAGAATTTTGAGTAAATGTAGACACATTTTTAAAAAAGTAAGTTACATTTACATGGTTTATGCTATTATGTTTTTGGACGAAGTTTTGTTTTGTTATGAGGCTGTACACAGCAGGATGCTCAAGGCTTACTCTTAGCTCTATGCACTTAGCAATCACTTCTGGTGGTACTTGGTGGATCTTATGTGGTGCCTGGGAATCAAATACTTGTCCACATGAAAAGCAAGTGTCCTACCTGCTGTACTGCTCCTTGAACAAACATTTTTAAAATCCTAGATAATGAGAAAAGTAATCTTCTAAGGATAACATTGAAATTAGCTAGGAACACTGCATTAAACTATTTGTTGAAGTGATTAGCAAGATACAAAAATTTGGGAAATGAATGAGATGTTTTAATACAGTTTCTACTGAAATTAAGAGTGAACTGGAATATCCAAAATTCTTGATATACCCTCTAATTCTCTAAGATTTGTCTCATACAAATTGTGCAACATGTAGAAGCTCTTTGACTCCTAGATCAAGACTTAAACTTTTTTTCACTTGCAAACCCTTTTATCCTGAGAAATTTTATGCTACTTCATGTATATAAGTCAAAGATTTACTGACAATAAATCATAAATTATTCTAAAACAAACTGATCATACCTCCCACATTTAGTTGTATTACCCACAGTTTAAGAAGCTTAGGCCAAGATAATGATCCAGAAAAAATATCCAAGCCAAAAATATTTACAAATAAGGGGAAACAACTTTGAAAATCAGTACTAATTCTGAAAGATATCAGAAAAGCATTTGAAAAAGGTATTGTCATGCTTTTAACTATTGAATTTCAGATCATTTCTTATGAAGTCTTTTGGTTAAGCAGAATCGTTAGCCCTCATTTATCTTCACTTTTACTTTATTGATTCCAAACAGAAGATTGTGAAATATGAGTTCAGAATAGCAGGTCTATACAAGGGGACCCAAGAGTGCTCCAGAGCAGCACTAACATGAAACCTCCTTTTCATTATGTTAATATTTATGTGCTAAATATCTTGTCATAATGGATCATTTGGCTGTCACCTAAGGAACTATGATGCCACCTTATTTCATATTTCTGTTTTCAAAAGAGTCAAAGAATAGCAAGAGCACTTTTATATCACCTTTTATACCTCATATTTTCTAGGCAACTGATGCTTCTAGAGTGCAACTGTAAACCATAGTTGCAAATTGGGTTGCAAACAAATTTTGCTCTAGGCACAAACCATAAATTAAAGTAATGATCATTGCACGATAAAACTTTTTCTGTCTTTTAAAAATCAGAATAAAAGTAGGTCAATGAAATTTAGGATATTTTAGAATATGTACAGTATTGTATTGTTTGCCAGTACCTAATTTACAATTACAGAGCTCCATGAATATTGAAATGATTCAGCTTCCCATTATAAATGTATGTGGCAGTTTGGTTGTTGATCAGTTTATGAAGTTAATGCAAATGGAACTGTCTTCCTGTCAGCATTTGAAATCTATAATGCAGTCATGTTGTATATTCAGGGACAGGCCATTGACAGTCAATTAACAAGTTTGATTGGTATGTCAACTCATTCTTTTGAATTGTTAATAGTATGTTAATAGCATTCATTTCTTTGTGCAGTCCCATTTGCAGCTTCACAGTTACAGCTATTTTTTATAATTCTGAGTAACCTAAAATAGTGCCTTAATAATAGATTATTAAACACCTGTCTAGTGTAGCTTAGGGAGGTTTTTCTAGACTGGGAGTTTGCAGTGGATCCCTTTGATATTCAAATGAACAAATGATAGCCTTTTTATTCAAAACGTAAATTCTTTTGATGGTGAGCTTGTTAAGAAATATTCAGCTCTAGTCTGACCTGATCTGGTTTCCCATGGAAAAGATCTGATGCCGTTTGAAGGTTCATAAATGGAATGCCAATGACAATTTGTTGTTGACGTTCTGCCGCCTCAGCCCTCAGCTGCTGCTGGTTGATGTGCCGCTTTAGCTTCACCAAATAATCCTTGCAGGTAAATGATCTATGAATTGATCAGATAGTTTCAAAGCAAAAAGGGCTCTTCTGTGGACTGGATTTTTAGGCTTGGAGGGGTACTTAAAAAGATGCATCAAAGTTGACAGATGAATCTTAAGGCATGGAAAGACGGAGTAAGAAATGCGGAACATTTTTAAATGACTAGCATATTACTTAGAGTTTTGAAAACCTTCAAATGTCGATCAAATCTGTTCCCCATAGCAGATTTATTTCTACCTTGGTTTCTATTATAGTTGTTTTGTCTGTGTGCACAGGTTTAATCTCACTTTTCTGGGAAAGTTGATGAGACATTAACCGTATTATTCTCAAATGGTGCTTTGGAATAAGGTTGCGAGTTCATTTGCACAGCCATGTTTTATTCATACAGTTCCTGTACACCAGAATATAAGAATCTGCCATTTCTCTAAAAAATTGTCTTTACCAAGGAAGAGTAAAAATTTTATTCCTTTTACCTCCTGTTCTGTTCAATTCTCTTGGTGATGCTTTCCACACCCTACTATTTATGTTTAATTTTATTGGTAGAAGTTTTTTTTATATTATGGGTGAAAAAATTCTCCTCCATGTAGTTGATTTTTTTGTTATTGTATGTTTCAGTGCATTGAAGCAAAAATTTGCATGTATTTGAATTTTAGAATTAAATGATACTTGTGGGGTTGCTACTCAAATATCCATAATATACAGCTATGGAAACTGAGGCATAGATTGAGTTCACAGCTAGCTAGTGCTAATCAGGTTTCTCTATTTCTAAATCTGTACATATGCTGCCTTTAGGAGCAGAGGAGCTCAACTAAAGATTATGTAACTTTAATGTATATTGCTCAACTAGATATAAAAATGTTTCTCGCTATCTCATAAAACCTTTACACTATAGTGTAAGATTAAGAACTACATTCAACACCACTAAAAATGTTATAGAATATGTATTTATTAATTTATTAGTATGTTAGTAAAGAATTTGTAAATCAGTAGACAGAAAGAAAGGAATTCCATTGCTATATTTGACAGTTTGTTCATCACTACTCTTGGGCAGGACTTCAGAATGTATAACCTATTTCAGGATTTGGGAAGGAAGAAGAAAAGGCATACAAGTATTCATTGGCAACACCTTTTATTGTCACTTGAAATACCCACCCAGAAGTGTATTTTATGGATCACTAGTTCCACAAGATGCTTGTTTTATGTCTAAAGAATATGGCAGATGTGTCCTTAATAAACAACTCACATTGTCACCCTTTCTGGCAGTGTAAAGACTGTAAAGTCCTATAATAAAGAAACTTATTTAGCTCTATTTAACTTACAATATGTAAAATTAATTTGCAAAAAGGTTTGTTCACACATTAATTTATTTCTCTATGGATAAATTTCTCATTCAATATGTGGAGGTGATATTAAATAAGCCAATACATGTAAATTATTTAAAACAGTGTCTTTAATATTACATTGTGTAAGTTTTTAATTTATATTGTATGAGTAGTAATATTTAGTGCTATTATTTAATGAGACCAATGAAATTGCCTACTGACTTTGGTTTGCCAGATGTACCAGTATAATAAACTATGTATAAAGCTTTGGGTTGAGCTATATCTTTCATGATATTTAAATAGTATAAGGTATTTTATGCTAGCACAATAAAATGTAAATAGATTTAAGAAGACATACAAACCAGCAAAATGTTAAAGGCAGGGGACATAGAAGGTAAAGAACAATGGACAGACAATTAGAGAAGGTACCTCACATGTGTAAAAACCTGGCTTCAATCCCTAGCAACCAAAAGAAATGTTAAGGGCAGCTACCAGAACTAAAAGCACTATGGGATTGACTGCTGAAAACAGTCTATGAGTCCACTGCCAACTCTAGGGGAATCCAATTGTTTTATTTAGGAATTAAAAAGCTACTGGATATCTGGGAAAGTACCAAAAGAAGAAATAAGAAAATATTAGAGGAAGAGGACAGGTTTAATTTCTACAAAAGAGACTATTATAACTAGGGAATGAAAATAAAGGATCATGAATAGGGCAAGGGCCACACTGGCTAGGTGAATTGAAGCAAAAATATAAAGGATTTTGTATCCAAGCTCAGAAGTCTGTGTGTTTGCTTTTAATTTTGGATTAAAGTACTGTGATTTACAAAGTTATTGATAGTTCATTTTAGGCATAGAATATTTCAACAAAATTCCCACCACTAGTGTCAGAAGTTTGTGTTTTATCTTCAGACAACAAAGCAAATGAAGAATTAAAGCAAATTATCCTTGAAAACTGCATATACCTTCACCTTTTTAAAAAGAAAATTTGATACCTGGGGCTATAAGGACAAAGGAGAAGAGAAGCAGAACAATCTGTTGGGGTGTATAGTCAGAGCAGTGACAGCAGAAAGGGAGCAGAGATAAGGAGCCTCTCCGAGTAGGATCAACGAGCATCTATTGACCAATTAGATGGTCAATAGATTCTCCATAGAGAATCTATTTCAGTAGGTGCTCAATAAAGTTTTATACTGGTGCTAAACCATTTTCAATATTTTCTTTATATTATTTTAATGCTTTCTTATAGTTTTTTTCTTTTCTCAATGTGTTTTTGGATCCAAGGACATATTGGTCTTTGTATTTCAGTAGATGCTTAATCAGCGGCTTATGGTATGTGATAACTCAGTAGCAATAGAAAATGGAAAAATCAAGGATAAGACTGCATGACTAGTTAGGAAAGTTGTGTAAATTTGGTTTGTAATCTTTTCATAATGGCAGATCTAAACCTGACAGGGGACACACAGCAGTCTGAAACCCAGTAGTATGATCCATCTTAGTTAACGGGACACGTTTTTCAAAAAGAAGCTTCCATGGGTTCACAAACTTCCAAGTTTTATAACAATGACCTTCACAAGGTGCACTAATTAAACATGTTTGTAGAGTTCTTGGAAATTTTTCCTAACACAAATCAAAAGGTACTCTAAGTAATGTACACTAAATAATATGGTAATACACATGTAAAAATTAAATGTAAAATGGCATATAGAAAGTTAAAATCTGAAAATTTGTTCATTTTCACCATGCTAATAAAGTTTTATACTTGGTGCTAAACCATTTTTAATATTTTCTTTATATTATTTTAATGCTTTCTTATAGTTTTTTCTTTTCTCAATGTGTTTTTTTGGATCCAAGGACATATTGGTCTTTGTATTTCAGTAGTTGCTTAATCAACGGCTTATGGTATGTGATAAGTAGCAATTACCCTGACTTCATTTTGAAAATAGAAATTAAAAAAAAACCTGTTTTTAGTTATAAACACTGTAGAAGAACTTATGAATAATTTATTTTTTGTTTTGTTTTTTCACCCACACTTGGTGATGCTCAGGAGTTTCTCCTGGCTTTGCACACAAGAATCACTACTGAAGGGCTTTGGAACCAGATAGAATGATGAGGTCCAAACCAGGATTGGTGGGGTGCAATTCAGCACCTTAACTGTACTATCTCTCTGGACTACATAATTTATTTCTTGCACATTAAAATCCTTGAGAGTACTTAAACTATTACATAAATTTGAACATACATGTCATATTATATGAAATTAATGGAGAAATAAGTCTTCATTTTATTTGGATATTTATTAACTTGTATTTCATTTATTATTACAATGCCCACAATTTGTTGAGAATAGTCATAGTATATACTTAATAATAAGCTTCTCTTCCCTATTGTGGACATGGTCTTCTGTTTGAAGACAGAGACTTCTGGAAGCTCTAGTTTTCTGAAAAAGCCTTAGGTTATATCTTATATACTATTTTTTAATTTTTTAAAAAATGTTTGGTCACATTCAGCAATGCTCAGGGGTGACTCCTGGCTATTTACTCAGGAATTACTCCTGGTGGTGCTCGGGGGCCATATGGGATACCGAGGATCAAACCTGGACTGGCCACGTGCAACGCAAATGCCCTACCCGCTGCACTACTGCTGCGGGCCCATACACTATTTTTATTGGTGTTATTTTCATTTTGAGGCTATATTAGATATATTCAGGGATTACTCCTAGCTCTGTGCTCAGGGATCTTTCCTGCCAGTGCTTCATGGGACCACCTGGGTCTCAGGAATCCAACCCAGGTCAGCCACAAGCAAGGCAAGTGGCCTGCCCATGTTACAATGATCTGGCCCCAGACTCTGCACTCTTATTAGAAGTTGGTAGACAATTCTTTACATTATTTCATTATTATCTCTACTCATAAGTGTTCTAATCTACTTTTTATTAGATTTCTCCACTCCCCTAACGAATTGTTAAATTATAGTAGATAAGACATTATCAGCTCAGAATTCAGAACTAAAATGATTTTTAAAAGCTTTGTGTAGGGGCGGAGCGATAGCCCAGCGGGTAAGGCATTTGCCTTGCACGCACCCGGCCTGTGCCGGCCGGGTTCGATCCTCGGAATCCCATATGGTCCCTTGAGCACAGCCAGGAGTAATTCCTGAGTGCAGAGCCAGGAGAAACCCCTGAGAGTCGCCGGGTGTGACCCAAAAAGCAAAAAAAAAAAAAAAAAAAAAAGCTTTGTGTAATTCCCAAATTGGAGCAGCTGATTACTTTCTACTCTACTCAAAATAGTTAAATATTTATTTATGAATAAAGATGATAAATCTGTCCTGCAGAAATCTGAAGTAAAAAAAGAAGCAATATAAAGAATCTGGAAGAACTGAGTATTGAATACAGGCAAAAAGATACACATGATAACTTCTAAATGTATGTATTGTAACCCATAGTGTGTAAGAAAAGGAAGAGAGAGAGAGAGAGAGAGAGAGAGAGAGAGAGAGGGGAGATAAAAAAACCCTCGTCATAGAGGCAGGCTGGGGAGAGGGGAGGGAATCGGGGACATTGGTGGTGGGAAATGGACACTGGTGGAGGGATGGGTGCTGGAACAATGTATGAACCAAAACCCAGACATAAACATCTTTGTAATTGTATAAAAAACAACAATGAGGTACCATCTCACCCCACAGAGACTGGCACACATCCAAAACAGCAAGAACAACTGGTGCTGGCGTGGATGTGGGGAAAAAGGACTCTCATCCACTGCTGGTGGGAGTGCCAACTGGTCCAGCCCTTTTGGAAAACAATATGGGCATTCCTCCGAAAGCTAGATATTGAGCTCCCATTTGATCCAGCAATAGCACTCCTGGGAATATACCCTAGAGACCGAAAAACACATAGCAGAAACACTATCTGTACTTCTTTATTCATCTCTGCGTTATTCACTATAGCTAGAATCTGGAAACAACCTAAATGCCTGAGAACAGAGGACTGGCTAAAGAAACTGTGGTTCATCTACACTATGGAATACTATGCGGCTGTCAGAAAGGATGAAATTATGAAATTTACCTGCAAATGGATGGACATGGAGTCTATCATGCTGAGTGAAATTAGTCAGAAGGAAAAGGACAGATATAGAATGACTGCATTCATTAATAGGATATAGATACCAGTGTTTTAATAAATATGGGAAATGATAATGGCAGATTAAAACTCACCACTGAATATACACAAAGAGACTTAAGTGATAAACTCTAAATATCTGCAGGGCTAGCCATAATGTGTAAAATAAGAGGGAGAGAGATGCAGAGACAGAGAGAGAGATAGAGAAAGAGAGGAAACTGGGGTACCTGCTATTAAGGCGGGTGGGGGACGGGAGGGAGGGGGTACATTGGTGGTGGAAATGGGGCACTGGTGGAGGGATGGGTGCTGGAATACTGTATTACCAAGAACCAATTATGAACACCTTTGTAATTGTATGTTTCACGGTGGTATAATAAAAAAATTAAAAAAAAATAAAATAAGGAATCTGGAAGGCTTTAAAAGTTTTAATAATTATATAATTTAATAATTATCTATTTCAAGAAAAAGATTCATTTAAAATAATTTATTCATCCCTTTCTTCCTCACAAAAATGTAGCTTTATACTCTATATCTTTATCATGAATTTCTATGATTTGCTTTTATTTAAAAAAAAGTTCCAATCCTGATTTTATCAAATACTTAAAGTTTTCAACCTAGTTATTTTCCTCTAATCACAAGTATTTTCTAATTTTCTATAATATGCTGATTTTTTAGGTTGTAGAGTAATTTTATCCATGATAATATGACTCTTATGATGCTACTTTCCATATGTAATCTTTAGTTACATATGGAACTCTATATATTTTTTGTACAAAAGTATTGATAAACTAATGGATAAACTCATTGTTAAACTAATGTGACATGAACCTTCACTATCATTCATTTTATAGTCATTCACACATTTCTCACTTAAAATGAGTAAAATTTAACTGTTACAAAAGCAAAACAAGATTCAGGTTTGACATTAAATGTAGCTCAATTGATGTAAAATATTATTTGCAGCAATTAACCTAATCACTTTGGCCTTTTACCTGATTTTTTAAAGTGTTTTGATGCACATAGTTTTTTGCTGTTATACTTGCTGTTTCTCAAAGTAGCGCAGTGGAACAATGAGAAGTAATATGTGAAGAGAACAAAGATTATATATATATATATATATATATATATATATATTCAAGATTTTTAGAGACGGAAATTTTACTTTATTTTCAACATGGGAATAATTGCAAATTAGGAAAGAAGAGTAATAGATCTGGATTTTGGTGTCTGCCCCTCCACTCTGGAATAAAGCAGATCCATTATAGTCCTGAAGTTCTGGTAGTTATTAGGGGCTAAAGAGACTCATTTCAGTAAGTTAAAAATTCCAGATTTATTTTGTGACTTGATAGAAGTTACTTAGTGGCAAGAAAGTGAGTTTCAATAATGAAAGTTGGCAGGCTAGATTTGTGCTTCACTCTGTTGGCGTATGAAATTATAGCACATCATTCAAACAAAATCAATAATCTGACTTTTATATCCTCTGCTAGGTACAGTGAAATTTTTTATTATTCTACGATCATTTTATTTTTCCTGGATTAGGTCATGTGCTGCAGGAGTAAGAGGTTCAGGTAGAAAAAATACGCAAGATCAAAGCTTGTTTTTAACCACATAACATAATGATCATGTAATATTAAAGGACGGATACTCTAACAGTCAGGCTGTTACTGTCTTAAATCATCCCTTGTATGGTTGAATGGCATTAGGAGGTTCAATTTAAATAAGGAAAGGGACTCTGCTCTTGGATGTGGAATGAGGTGGTATTCCTTAATTGAGGCTCATAGAATAGCAAGATTGTTTATTTGAACAATCTTGCTATTCTATAGCAAACTTGCTTGTTTATTTGAACATCAAATTTACGCTACATGAACAGAACAGAAAAACTGCTCATATTCCTGCTGCTCTGATTTAGTTTCTTCTGCATCACACTTTTTACCCATGAAATAGATTATTTTTATAAAAAGAGACTTTCATTTTTATGAAAGATCTGCAAAGCCATAAAGGCTAGACAATACATTCAAAGCACCAACTCTGAAAGTTTGTTTGCATAGTATAGTATGGACCCTACCAAAATCCAGTCTTAAACATTTTCTCCTTGTTATCACCTCGTTAAGCTTCCCACCTCTGAGTATTGCCTCCTACAGTCCCAGGTATGGTGCCACTAATTAAGAAGGGCTCATTACCAATTCTCATTAACATCAATTGGAGTTTTAAAGCCAAATCCCTAGACTGAAAATTTACCCCCTTAATGTTCAACACAGGTGAACGAATAAAATTGCTTAAATGCCTGTATCATGGGGGAGTGTAAATGTGCTCTCCAAGGATGAACAAATTGCTAACTGCAGTCTGGCACTAATCCCATTGCTCAGTAAAAGGCAGGCAGAGCTTTGAAGAAAAATACTATTCAAAAGGGAAACACCGACAGGGAAATGAGTGGAGTGAGGCAACCTATATCCTAATATCAAGTTATTATCTGAATATGTGTCATCTCCAGTAATGCTTATGGTTGAAAAAAATTAACAAAAAATTGTGTCTGACAATTACGTGTTCAACATGTCTGAATTATTGAATGAAGAAATAAATGTTCACCAGTATGGCTAATTTAATAAAATTTAATTATCAAATTTTGCCTAAGAACTAAAATCACATTTCTTAAACCAACTTTTGTAACGATAATTTTTTTTTTTTTTTTTTTTGCTTTTTTGGGTCACACCTGGCTATGCTCAGGGGTTATTCCTGGCTCTGCACTCAGGAATTTTTACTCCTGGCGGTGCTTCGGGGAACCATATAGGATGTCGGGGATCAAACCTGGGCCAGCATGGGCCGGCGCGTGCAAGGCAAACACCCTACCCGCTAGGCTATCGCTCCAGCCCGAGTAATGATAATTTCTTATGGCTAATACTTGACCTCTGGCTCCGGGCACATCTCTTTGACTCCACTGTTCTCCCTGCATTAACATACGCCTCAGAGACCTGGTCCCTACGAAAGCAGGATGAGAAAGCTATTCGGGTCTCCCAGAGAGGAATCGAAAGAGCTATGCTTGGAATATCACACCTCACTCAAGTGAGAGAAGGAATCCGGAGTTCTGACCTCCATCGCTATTCCAGAATCAGGGATGCTGTCTCAATTGCCAAGGCATTGAAAATCAGATGGGCTGGACATGTAATGCGATTTGGATATGAATGCTGAACTAGAACCGTTACTGACTGGATCCCATGGGATGTCAAAAAGATCACGTGACCGCCCACCTACAAGATGGTCAAACTTCCTTGTCAAGACCCTGAAGGAACGGTTTGAGGCTCTTCATATTCTTGAATCAACCAGATGCCATTGGGCTACATTGGCACGTGATAGGGTCTAATGGAAATGTTACTGGCGCCTGCTCGAGCAAATCAATGAATAACGGGATTCAAGTTATCAAGTGATCAAGTGAATACTTGACCTTATTGTGGGAGGTTAATTAGATATTTAGACAATTCAAATGCTTATTTCCACGAAAAGTTCAAAGTGATTTGGTGATCTGAGAGTCCTAAACTGAAGTTAACTGAAGTGATAAACCATCACTTGATCACTTGATCACTTGACATCCCTTATTCATCAATTTGCTCGAGCAGGTGTCAAAACATTTCCATTTGACCCTATCACATGTCAGTGTAGCCCAATGGCATCTGGTTCCTTCAGGAATACAAAGAGCCTCAAACTGTTCCTTCAGGGTCTTGACAAAGAAGTCTGACCATCTTGTAGGTGGGCGGCCACGTGATCTTTCGACATCCCATGGGATCCAGTTGGTAACGCCTCTAGTCCATCAGTCGTCTCCCAAATCTCACTACACGTCCAGCCCATCTGATTTTCGATGCCTTGGCAAACGAGACAGCGTCCCTGACTCTGGAACAGCGATGGAGGTCGGAGCTCCAGATTCCTTCTTTCACTTGAGTGAGGTGTGATATTTCAAGCATAGCTCTATCAGTTCCTCTTTGGGATACCCAAATAGCATTCTCATCCTGCTTTCAGGCCCCGGGTCTATGAGGCGTATGTTAATGCAGGGAGAACGTTGGAGTTGAAGAGATGTGCCCAGAGCTGGAGGTTCTTTGTCTTTTTAGCTATTTCTTCGATAAACCATATGGAAGTAATTTTTTGAAAAATAAAAGCCATCTTGTCTTGCTTCAGTAAGGCATTATCCCTAGTATGCAAACTCAAACACTGCCTAATTTAAAGCTAAAATTCTACTTTGTCTTTTTATTTAATTCAGGTAAACAGGTAAACACTGACTGGAAATGCTCTTCAACTCAGATTTTCCCCTTACTATGTGAGGATTGAAGGATTTTTCTGGTTTTATAGAATTTTGACTTAAATGATAGATTTTTTAAAAATAAATTTCCCATTTATTTCCTATGGGCATATTGTTCATATCTAAATTACATTACAATGTGTATCATCATCAACTTTCTTGTAATGATTTGGCCCAAATGTGTTAATTTTTTTGATGTTTCTGCATAACAGTGGCATTAAAGAATTACATAACTTTGTATCCAGCAGGTGCCTTCACCAGCCACCTAGTCAACCAAGATATTTTATAAAGAAGTTGAAGTATAAGAAATTGAACTATTTCCCCCACACTCACTGGCAATTATAGTACTCTAAGCAGACTTTTGGTTTTCTGATCCCATTCTGACCCTGATATCAATAGCTGACACAACCTAAGCATCTGTAGGTTTATCTTCTATTTCAAATTGTTTGTCTTCTTTCATAGTTCCATTGATGTTTTAAATAGCAGTAAATCTGAAGAAGGAAAAATCCCTTAAGGAAATAACCTGGGCTTATATAAAATCATTTACTTAAGATTGGTCTGTCTTATAAGTTTTATAACTATATAAACATTAACTTCTCATATTCTCACTTGCTTAAAAATTGAAAGACTGATAATGGAGGCATAAATGCACCATGGGATGAATAAATTGTGTGAGTCAGAGAAGAGAAAATGAATGTGTTCGTGAAAGAGTGAGCACATCAATCAGTGCTTGCATGGTGTTTGCACCAGTGTGTCTAGGGGACACTCACCAATCAATCACTCAGGAAGTTTCTTCCAGGTTCAAAGGAGGTAAAAAGACTTCACACTAAAGTGATATTGAGAAAGCTGGGCACTTAAATAGGACATTCCAGATTCTTTCAATTCCAGAGAGTAGTTAAAAAGGAAGGAAGATCAAATGCCATCCTCACCAAAATCCATTTTCAAAATGCAGACTGCTTTATGAATTGTTTTCATTTTCTACTGATTCAAAAGCATGAATGCATTTATTAAACATGTATTGGGATATCCCTTTCCTATCTAGCATAAAACTTTACATAGGAAAATAGTTTCTGCAACTATAGTTTTTATCACTGTACAGAATTAAAATTCAATAATAATGTTTTTTCTTGAGCATTAAATATACAAATATTCAGCAGAAATATTGTAGTTTTATTGATCATTTCTTAATAATTATTGATCATGTGCAAGGTAGACTGTAGCAACTCTCTTGAATTGTTGGAAGTATTTATACATTGATAGGGAAAGAAAATAAGTTTGTAAATAATTATGAAGCAAGTAGGAATGAATGTTAAGTATTAGAATTGCATGAAATATAGTCTAGTCCCAATTTTCCAAGGAGATAAAGGATCAGATTTCTGAGTTAGCCTACAATGATCTCATTACTTGATCTAATATCTAGAAATTAACTCTGTGTTTATCTCAATGATCAATAGTATTTGATATTAAAGGTGAGTGCATTTACATAGGTAATTAAGAAGAAAGCAAATTGAAATGTCTAAATAAAATAGTGCCCCATATCACTTGTTCATTGATTTGCTCGAGTGGGCACCAGCAACATCTCCATACATCCTGTCATAAGCAAGTGTAACCCAAGGACATCTGCTCGCTCTGGAAACATGAAGAGCCTCAAATCATTCCTTCAGGTCATGGGAATGCGGTCCATAATTGTTACTGGGTTTTGGCATATCAAATACGACATGGGTAGCTTGCCAGGCTCTGCCATGTAGGTTGGATACTCTCAGTATAGTGTGTGTGTATTCAGTGGCTGTTCCCCACATACAGACACACACATACTCAGCGGCACTCCTCTATAGAAACACACAAACTCAGTGGCTGCCTCCACACATAGACACACACACTCAGTGGCTGTCTCCATACATAGACACACACAAACACTCAATAGCTGTCCCTACACACTCAGTGGCTGTTCCCCACACAGAGACACACACACTCAATGGCTCTCCCCACACATAGACACACACTCAGTGGCTGCCCCCATACAGAGATACACACACTCAGTGGCTGTCCCCACACAGAGACACACAAACTCAGTGGCTGTCCCTTCACATAGACACACACACTCAGTGGCTGTCCCCACACACAGAGACACACACACACACTCAATGGCTGCCCCCTCACAGAGACACACAGACTCAATGGCTGTTCCTCACAAAGAGACACACACACTCAGTGGTTGTCCCCACACAGAGACATACACACTCAGTGGCTGTCCCCACACACAGAGACACACACACACACACATCAATGGCTGCCCACACACAGACACACAGACTCAATGGCTGTTCCTCACAAAGAGACACACACACTCAGTGGCTGTCCCCACACATAGACACACACACTGAGTGGTTGCCCACACACAGACACACACACTCAGTGGCTGCCCCCACACAGAGACACACACACACACTCAGTGGCTATCCCCCCACACAAACACACATAAACACACTCTGAGTGGCTGTCCCTACACATAGACACACACTCAGTGGTTGCCCACACAGAGACACACAGATTCAGTGGCTGCCCCCCACACAGAGACACACTCAGTTGCTGCCCCCACATAGAGACACACACATTCAGTGGCTATCCCCACACAGAGACACACACTCAGTGGCTACCCCCAAACACAGAAACACACACACTCTCAGTGACTGTCCCCACACATAGACACACACTCTCAGTGGTTGCCCACACACAGAGACACACACTCAGCGGCTGCCCCCAAACAGAGACACACACTCAGTGGCTGCCCCAACACAGAGACACACACACTCAGTGGCTATCCCCACACACAGACACACACACTCTCAGTGGCTGTCCCCACACATAGACAAACACACTCAGTGGTTGCTCACACACAGAGACACACACACTCAGTGGATGCCCCCCACAAAGAGACACACACTCAGTAGCTGTCCCCACACATAGACACACACACTCAGTGGCTTTCCCTACACAGAGACACATACATTCAGTGGCTACCGCCACACTGAACACACACACACTCTCTCAGTGGGTGTCCCCACACATAGACACACACACTCAGTGGCTGTCCCCACACATAGACACACACACTCAGTGGTTGCCCACACACAGAGACACACACACTCAGTGGATGCCCCCACAAGAGACACACACACTCAGTGGCTGCCCCCACACAGAGATACACACTCAGTGGCTTTCCCCACAAAGAGAGACACACTCAGTGGCTGTCCCCACACATAGACACACACACTCAGTGGCTGTCCCCCACAGAGACACACACACTCAGAGACTGCCCCCACACAGGGGGCACACACACACTCAGTGGCTGTCCCCACACATAGACACACACACTCAGTGGCTGTCCCCCACAGAGACACACACACTCAGAGACTGCCCCCACACAGGGGCACACACACACACTCAGTGGCTGCCCCCACACAGAGACACACACACACTCAGTGGCTGCCCCCCACAGAGACACACACTCAGTGGCTGCCCCCCCACACAGGGGGCACACACACACACTCAGTGGCTGCCCCCACAGAGACACACACACTCAGTGGCTGCCCCCACACAGGGGACACACACACTCAGTGGCTGTCCCCACACAGAGACACACACACTCAGTGGCTGCCCCCCACAAGAGACACACACACTCAGTGGCTCTCCCCCCACACAGAGATACACACTCAGTGGCTTTCCCCACAAAGAGAGACACACTCAGTGGCTGTCCCCACACATAGACACACACACTCAGTGGCTGTCCCCCACAGAGACACACACACTCAGAGACTGCCCCCCCACACAGGGGCACACACACACACACTCAGTGGCTCTCCCCAAACATAGACACACACACTCAGTGGCTGCCCCCACACAGAGACACACACACTCAGAGACTGCCCCCACACAGGGGCACACACACACACTCAGTGGCTGCCCCCCACACAGAGACACACACACTCAGTGGCTGTCCCCACACATAGACACACACACTCAGTGGCTGCCCCCACACAGAGACACACACACACTCAGAGACTGCCCCACACAGGGGCACACACACACTCAGTGGCTGCCCCCACACAGAGACACACACACTCTTTGACTGCCCCATATCTAGAATTTATCCAATAAAGAGTTTTATAAGCAGGAAACAATTCTTGCTACATAGTTCTGAAAGCATGGCTTCATTTACTACTTATAGTCAGTCTTACGCTGAATTTTTAAGACAAGAAGCTGGGAGGAATTCTTGTAAGGATTACTTTCAACATAAAATTCTAGATGAAAACTCATCCAATTAAGCAATAACTAAGAATCCATTCTAATCCAAGAAAGTCAGTATCAATTACCATAAACAATATGAAAAGTACAGCATCTGTGACAGTATATTATAGAAGTTTAAAGCATCTACTTGGAGATTAGATAAGATTTGCCTCTCCAACTCATTTTTAGTATTAACATCACAATAAAAGACTTTACTACATTTTTCCAATCACTCATGACCCCAAGAGAACATCTGGGACAGCAGAGATATTGCAGAGGAGTTAAGGTACTTGTCTTGCACATGGTAACAAGATTCAACCTCTGATTCCCTGTATGTCCCCTGAGCCATCCCTCATCATAGAGCCAGCTGCAAGCTTAACACTACTAGGTGCGGCCCCCAACCATAACCATAAACAAAAGATCCGTTTATTTAAAAACCTGAGACTTACCATACATTCCCTAAAATATGCTAATAGCATATATATTGTTCCCTTGTTTATAAACATTTGCAGACAAGAGTTTTTTTTTAATTCTGACAGTTTTTTTAATTCTGTCAGACAAGAGTTTTTTTAATTCTGCCTAAACACTGGAATGTATATGTAAGAAGTTCTGATAATGAATTTGATGATTTATAACAATCTTAGAAGCACTAAGACCATCTGACCAATCCGTTTATTCTTACCAGTAATTCTACTTTCATTAGTCTCATTATTAATCAAAGGTAGCAGTCAACTCATAAATAATTTTCCAATCTCAAATTAGTGAGTTACTATCACTAATAACAACAGTAGCTATCATTTATGAGAAGCAATGACAAATCTAGTATTCTCCGTGCATGAATTGACATAGGCCCTAGTCATCACTTCATGGAAATGAAATTTTTAATTTTGTTAATTAATTTATCTTTTCTTGAGGCCACACCTGGCAGTGTGGTGAATCTCAATAGACCATGCAGTGCGGGATCAATCCTAGGCTATTACATGCAAAGAAGGCTTTACAGCCTCTCCTTGGTCCCTTTTAGTTTCATTTAAAAACATCAGCAAAGTTCTGGAAAGATAATACAGTGAGTACCCTTGCATGTTGCTAAACCAGTTTCAATCCCTGGCACCTCATATGGTCCCTGGAGCCCTTCTTGGAGTGATACCTTAGCACAGAGCCAGGAGTAAACCCTGAGAACCACTCAGTATGTGCCCTCCCCCTTAAAATTAAAATTAATTTAGACAATAATACAGCTGTGCAGATACTATAATGGTATTCTGTCAGTGATGCCTCTGGGGTCCCAGACAGTGCCAGGACAGAAGTTCTCTTCTACCTCCGAGGGGCGACAGGACAGAAATTCTCTTCTACCTCCAAGGACACCGGGAACAGATGAAAACTCACGAGTCCGGCACAGTTCCAAAAAGGCTTTTAATAGTACAAAAGTTCTTTCACAGCAATCCAATATAATAAAAGAACTCTAGCTCTGGTCGAACTTAGACCATACAAAAGAGCCTAAGTCTCCCACCGAAGAGAGAGGATCTCACCCGAGAGGAGTCCTACCCAAAAGAAAGGAAAAAAGGTGAAGAGGCCTCAAGTCAGACCCCCCTATATACACCAAAGTAATCTTATCTGTGACAGGGAGGGTCCTTTCAACAAAGAACCCTAAACAGAGTGTAGAAGTGCGGTGCCTTCTCTTATGTAAGAGATAATCTTACAGAAGATTATCTCTTATGTAAAACACTGGAGAGAGAGAGAGAGAGAGAGAGAGAGAGAGAGAGAGAGAGAGAGAGGAGAGAGCTGGTATAAAGTAATACATTTTCATTTCATGAGCTTCATGTAATCTAGATGGTACCCACAAGGTCCTTCTTATTTATTTATTATCTGCACCAGGGTGATTCTGAGTATCTTGTTCTCCATATGCTGAAAGGGTCACACTCATCTGCTTGAGAACAAACTAGTATGATTCTTCCTATAATCTTCCTATAGTCTCAACGTAGCCAGGGTGGTAGTCTCCTGGTAAATTCTAACTGTCCCACGCTGGGTACAATGGATATAAAGAGGAGCTGTGCCCAATCTAGAAAACATAGAAGGCTTAGTAGCTGTATAAGTCAGATGTTTTTCAGAGTCAAGGTTACTTCTGTAACTGCACACACCCTCTAGCAGTGTTTACATAGCAGAGAGGTCTCATTAGAATGAACATTGGCTTAAGTAGATTAAACTGTGAGTGGGCAAAACAGCAAAGTTCCCAAACTAGCTAAACCTGTCATCCAACAGTATCCCAGACAGAATCTCACATATAATTCGAAAAGAGGGTCAGAAAATGCAGGTAAATATTCTGAAATGCCTTTCAGCCTGTTTTCTTTCTTTTTTAGGTGGGGATGGAGGCGACATCTGGCAGTGCTCAGGGATTACTCAGGGATCACTCTGGTGGGGCTCGGGGACACAGGGTGCTGGGGGTTGAACTAGGGTCTGCTGCAAATCAGGAAAATGCTTCAATTCTGGCACTGTCTCGCTCATCTACTTTTATCGTTCTACCTGCTGTACTATGGTTCAGGCCCTAAGTCTGATTCGTTTAGAATTTTACCCTGCTTCCCTAACTAGCCAGTTGATACGTCTTATTTCTTAACATTGTAACTAATGTTGTCAGAAAGTAAAGTGGTAGTTCTTAATTTACTTTGTTTCATTGTTAATTTTTGAACTCTAACGACATTTTCTAAAGCTTTATAGTGTATCCTTGAAAATTTAAATTTTCTTTTTTTAAAATTTTATAAATAGAAGCAGGAGAAAATGTTCCATTTATACAGTAAGTAATGAAAATGCTACTAAAATTGTGTTTTAGATTTGTTTATTCTTATTAAATGAAGTAGGGCAGGGGTTATTGGATCTTGTTTTGAGCTTGGGGTCAAAATTAGCCACATGCAACCAAAGGTGCTCTACTGTTGAATTATATCCTGGGCTCCTAATAAAGTATTGTTGTGTTTTTTTGTTTATTTTTTGTTTTGGTAGTGGGGAACAGGAGAATGGGATAGATGTGTTTGGGGCCAGACCTGGCTCTGTGTTGGGAGCTTACTCTTGTCTCTGTGGTCAGGGATCTTTCCTGTGATCAGGTGAACATATGGGGGCTGGGGATTGAACCTAACTTGACCACAAATGCAAAGCAAGCAAGTGCCTTACATATTGTATTGTCTCTCCAGTCTCCAAGTTAGATGTTTTTAAAAACTAATCTTATATTTATTATTACGTATTTATTGTTGGGAGGCTTAAGGGCCACATCTGGCAGTATTTGGCAGAGATCACTCTAGGTAGCTAGACAACTATACTGTGTAAGGTATTAAATCCAGGCCTCTTGCTTCAAAACATTCTTACCAGCCCTTGAGCTATGTCCTTGAACTCGATAGAAGGGCTCTGAATTTTTTTGGGGGCAGAAAAAAAACTTTGGAGTGATAGTACAGCAGGGAGGGTGTTTGCCTTGCACACAGCCAGCGCGAGTTCAACCTCCGACATCCCATATGGTACCCCAAGCACTGCCAGGGGTAATTCCTGAATGCAGAGCCAGGAGTAACCCCTGAGCATAGCTGGTGTGGCCTAAAAAGCAAAATATTATATATATATATATATGTATATATATATATATATATACATATATAATGTATATATATATATATATATATATATATATATATATGTATCTTTGGGTTACCTGATAGTGCTCAGAGATCACTCCTGCTGGTGCTCAGGGGACGACATGTGGTTTGAGGATCAAGCTGGAGTCTGTCAATTCCAAGGCAAGCACCCTACCTGCTTTACTAGTTCTCTTATCCAAAAGGACATTTTTTTTTGGTGGGGGGGAGGATCACGCCCAGTGATGCTCAGGGGTTACTTCTGGCTCTGCATTCAGGAATTACTCCTCACAGAGTTCAGAGGACTATATGGGATACCAGGGATCAAACCCAGGTTGTCTGTGTGCAAGGCAAATGCCCTACCAGCTTTACTATCACTCCAGTCCCAGAAGTACAGTTTTATTTTATTGTTTTTTTGGGTCACACCCGGCAAAGCTCAGGGGTTACTCCTGGCTCTGCACTCAGGAATTACTCCTGGCAGAGCTTGGGGTACCATATGGGATGCTGGGGATCGAACCTGGAGTCAGTCATGTGTAAGGCAAACACCCTGCCCACTGTGCTATCCCTCCAGTCCTCAAAAGTACAGTCTTAACTTTAAATATTTTTAAAGAGAAAGGAGGCATTCAGAGAGAGCTTAATGGGCTGAATACATGCTTTGCACACTGAGTAGTAATGTGTTAGATCCTGGTACTGCATGGTCCCTGACTACAGAACTGAGAACAGCCCCCTAGAATTCCCCAAATGTGCCTCCATATTATTACATAAAGATTTACCTTAGTAGGGCCGGAGCAATAGTACAGCGGGTAGGGCGCTTGCTTTGCATGTGGCCAACCTGTGTTTGATCCCTGGCATCCCATATGTTCTCTTAAGTGCAGAGACAGGACCCAAAAATAAAAAAAATTACCTTAGTATGTTAATAAGGAGATAAGCCGATCTCTCCTTGTTGCAGTTCATCAGTAAATGCACGAGTCGAGAGCCTACTATCAAGAGTAAATACAGCTTTAAAGTAGGAAAGATCTGGATTTTAACCCAGGTTAAAAGTGAGTTTTGTGATTTTATTCCTTTCTTCTGTGTGGTGGGGATGGGACGGGAGGTGTCACACCCTGCCATGTTCAGGGCTTACTCCTGGCTCTGCGCTTAGGGCTCACATCTGGTGGGGCTTCGGGAACCACATGGGGTGCTGGGAAGCAAACTTGGTTGGACTCGTGCAAGGTAAATGCCTTCCCCACTGTGCTATCACTCTGGCCCCACAGCCTCGTTCATAAAAGAGTTCTAAAAGATGAGTGTAGGGCCTGATTTTATATAAAAATACTCGATGTGGGGCCAGAGTGACAGCACAGCGGGTAGAGTGTTTGCCTTGCACACGGCTGACCTCCTGAGTGCAGAGACAGGAGTAATCCCTGAGCATTGCTGGTTTGACTCAAAAAGCAAAAAAAAAAAAAAAAAAAAAACTTGATGAGGTGCACGGCAGAGCCTGGCAAGCTACCCGTGTCGTATTTGATGTGCTAAATACCAGTAAGAATTATAGACCTCATTTCTCATTCCCATGACCTGATAGAATGGTTTGAGGCTCTTTATATTCCTGGAGCGAGCAGATGCCCTTAGGCTACACTAGCATGTGACAGGACATATGGAGATGTTACTGGTGCCTGCTCAAGCAAATCAATGATCAACGGGAAGACAGTGATACAGTGATACAGTGATAGAAAAATTATGGATCTGAGGGTGAAAGCTTTCCAAATTGTATTTTATCGTTAGCATGATATCCACTAATGAAATATAGCAATAGTCACTAATAAACTACAGAGATCAACAAAAACATTTAAATATTTAGAGGCACTCATTCATTTAATTTAAAACTTCCTATTATTTTCCTAACTACTAATTACTAATTATGGAAGACTCTGATCCACTGTTCTCAGCAGCTTGCAAGATGACATAATTTGGGTGAGCCTTTTATTATTTACACAGAGATTTTATTTACTATGTTACTATGAGCATAGTTCATATTAAGAGTAGTAAGAGTATCACGGGAAAACAATATGTACGAATCCAGGTACTGAATATTTCGGGTAAATGATTTCCAGACCACATGATGGAGTCAACCATCCCTAATACTGATTATCTACATGGACTTACAGGAAGTGTACAAAAAGTGGGATGCCCTCGACCGCCCGTGGTGAAGAACACCACAACAGGATTCTTCTCAGAACACGCTTTACTGGAGCTCTTTTAGTTTGATACTTATGATGGCAAAAGGACCCTGACCCGTTGCGCAAGCTGCTTTTATACAGTGCTATTCGGCATGTCCATTTCCCATTGGCTGGCGCAAAAGGTATGAGTCGACGTGTCCACTTCCCATTGGCGGCGCGCAGGTTGTGCGAG
Organism: Cryptotis parvus; assembly: GCA_021461705.1. Lineage (NCBI taxonomy): Eukaryota > Metazoa > Chordata > Mammalia > Eulipotyphla > Soricidae > Cryptotis > Cryptotis parvus. The sequence continues at coordinate 66,921 of JAJIBD010021355.1, read as the reverse complement.
CTCATACGAGCTCGTATGAGCTCGTATGATCTGACGAAACTTGGAGAAAGCCCAATCACACCACGCCTGGGACTCTGTGCATGGTGGGGCACAGGACCCCGCATGCGTGGGAAGACAAAGTGGCAGTGGCGGAGTCAGTGGCGCCCAACAAGAAGGAAGTAAAATTTCTAGCTATATTAACATCTTAATATTTATAATAAACAGAAATATAAATAATGGATTATTAATATCACTTAGAATTGTCTTATGTGTCTACATATGGTTCATTTAATACACTTTTTATAAATAAAATGATTCATTTTAATAAGTTGTTAACAATTACAACAAGCTCTTTTAAGAGACTATCACTTGTATCACTTTGAGTTGTTTATCGATTTGCTCCAACAGACGCCAGTAATGTCTCCATTCTTTGGGAATGAGGTCCGTTATTGTTAATGTTTTTTGTTTTGTTTTGTTTTTGTTTTATTGCTTTTTTGGGGTCACACCCGGCAATGCTCAGGAATTACTCCTGGCTCTGCACTCAGGAATTACTCCTGGTGGTGCTCAGGGGACCATATGGGAAGCTGGGGATCGAACCCAGGCCGGCACAGGCCAGCCACATGTAAGGCAAATGCCATACCCGCTGGGCTATCGCTCTAGCCCCTATTGTTACTGTTTTTGGCATATCAAATACACCACAGGTAGCTTGCCAAGCTCTGCCATGGCTCTGAGTTCATTCCAAGGGACTTAGTCTTTCTATGTGAGACCATCATCCATCCAGGTCCCACGGGGCAGAGCCCTGGGTGTAGACAGACAAGCCTGTCTCCTGTCTGCCACCTTCCAACGCAGCCGGGCACCATAGCCACACCTGCAATACCTCAAGGGGCAGGTGGCAGGATTAAGAGACTATATGGCCCATAATTATTACTTTTAAAATATTTACCATTATTCCTGTTATAAAAAAGAATTCCTTGAACTTTAATTGAAAGCTTGATACTTTTTGACCATAAACTTATATTGACCTATCAGTCAACAATCTAAAATGAAATAATTATTATCTATGATAACGTAAACTAGTTGGCACCTCATTTCACTTGATCTTAGCCAAAAGGCCAAGAAGCCACGGTACCTCATTTCATGTACATAATGACAGTCCATAACTCTAAGTCCAGAAATCTGTGTTGTTCTGTAAAAATAAGTTAGAAGGCACCTCACTTTGTTCTTAACTATTTAGGAGAACCCACCAATCTGTGCTCAGAGGAACTACAAATGGGTCATTTCTGGCACGCGACCAATCAAATCTGAGAGTCAGTGTTAAGGCTGAGGTTACAAAACAGCCAGAGGCCTGGAGGGCTGCCCCTGCCCACTCTCAGGAGACAGCTGCCCAATCATTGTCTCTTGACCCCTCACTTTTTAATTCCATGTAGTCACATGAGAATAAGGATATGGCAATGTTGATTCAGTGGACTGTTAGCTACATCAGGTTTTCCTTTTTCTTAAATGAGAAAACAGTCACATTAAGTAGTTTCTAAGCAGAACACTTTGCAAGAGGTAGTGTATTTTCCTTTTTTAAATTTGTTTATTTTTTTAGCAATTACAAAAATGTTCATGTTTGGGTATCGGCCATACAGTGTTCTAGCACCCATCCCTCCACCAGTGCTCATTTCGCACCACCAATGTCCCCGATACCCTCCCCCTCCCCTAGCCTGCCTCCGTGGCAGGTTCTTCATCTCTTTTCTCTCTTTCTCTCTCTCTCTCTCTCTCTCTCTCTCTCTCTCTCTCTCTCTCTCTCTCTCTCTCTCTCTCTCTTCCCTCTCTTACATGTTGTGGAATGTAATAGACTTTCGAGAATCATAGGCACACTGTTCCCTTCTGTCTTACCTAACCTCTGTTCCCACACATTTGTGGTAGTTTCCACCTTTGGCAAGACCTCCTGATCCACATTTCCCCTGACCTTGGAAATTTGTATCATAATATGTATATATATATATGTATATATATTTATATCCCATGATCTTTTGACATACCGTAACATAGATCCGTGGCTGCCCACCTACAAGATGGTCAGACTTCTTCGTCAAGACCCTGAGCGAACAGGGTTCAGGGTTGAGGCTCTTCGTATTCCTGAAGCAACCAGATGCCATTGGGCTACACTGGCACGTGATAGGGTCAAATGGAAATGTTACTGGTGCCCGCTTGAGCAAATCGATGAATAATGGGATGTCAAGTGATCAAGTGATTTATGTCATGCAAATTAATGCAGTTATTCTATATCTGTCTCTCTCCTTCTGGCTAGTTTCACTCAATATGATCCTCTCCATGTCCATCCATTTTTAGACAAATTTCATAACTTCATTTTTCCTAACAGTTGCATAGTATTCCATTGTGTAGATGTACCAAAGCTTCTTTATCCAATCATTGATTCTAGGGCAATCTGGTTGTTTCCAGATTATGGCTATTGTGAATAATGCTGCTATGAACTTAAAAGTAGGGATGGTGTTTCCACTGCGTGTTTTTGACTTCCCAGGGTATATTCCCAGGAGTGATATGGCTGGGTCAAATGGGAGTTCAATATCTAGTCTTTGGAGGAATGTCCATATTGTTTTCCAAAAAGGCTGTACCAAGCGATATTCCCACCAACAATGAATGAGTGTCCCCTTTTCCACGCATCCACCCAGCACTTGTTGTTCTTGCTCTTTTGGAAATGTGCCAGTCTCTGTGCTGTAAAAAGATATCTCATTGTTGTTTTGATTTGCATCTCTCTGATGATTAATGATGCTAAGCATTTTTTTCATATGTCTTTTGGCCATTCAAACTTCTTCCTTGCTGAAGTTTCTGTTCATTTCTTTTTATTTTAATATTTTATTATATACCCATGAGATACACAATTACAAAGATGTTCATAAGATGTTCATATTTGGGTTTCTGTCATACAGTGTTCCAGCACCCATCCCTCCACAAGTGCCTGTTTCCCACCACCAATGTCCCCAATTCCCTCCCCCAACCCCTAGCCTGCCTCTATGGTACGTTCTTTATTTCTTTCTCTTTCTTTCTTTCTCTCTTCCTTCCCTTACACATTGTGGATTACAATACATACATTTAGAGGTTATCATGTGTATCTTTTTTGCCTGTATTTAATGCTCAATTCTAGGTTGGTATTAGCACTTTCGACAATTATTGGCACACTGTTCCATTTTCTGTCTTACCTAGCCTCTGATTCCCACACGTTTGTGATAATTTCCACCTTTGATAAGACCTCCTGATCCATGCCTCACCTGACCTTGGATACTGTTATCATAATATGTACATATATATATGTATATATATTTATGTCATGCAAATTAATGCAGTCATTTTATATCTGTCTCTCTCCTTCTGGCTAAATTCACTGAACATGATTCTCTCCATGTCCATCCATTTATAAGCAAATTTCATAACTTATTTTCCCTAACAGCTGCAGAGTACTCCATTGTGTAGAGGTACCAAAGCTTCTTTATCCAGTCATCGATTCTCAGATACTCTGGTTGTTTCCAGATTCTGGCTATTGTGAATAATGCTGCTATTTCTGTTCATTTCTTCTCCCCTTTTTTTTGATGGGGTTGGCTGTTTTCTTCTTGTAAAGTTCTACCAGTGCCTGATATATTCTTGATATTAAGCCCTTATCAGATGGGTATTGGGTGAATATTCTTTCCCATTCTGTGGACTGTCTTTGTATCTTTGCACAGTTTCTTTTTGAGGTGCAGAAGCTTTTTGGCTTCATGTAGTCCCATATGTTTATCTTTTCTTCTAGCTGTTTTGTTAGTGGTGTTTCTTCTTTGAAGACGTCTTTAGCTTCAATCTCGTGGAGGTTTTTCCTATATTTTCTTCAATGTACTTTATGGATTCAGGTCTGATATTGAGATCTTTAATCAATGTTGATATGATTTTTGTGCATGGTGTTAGACAGAGGTCCAAATGCATTTTTTTACATGTAGCTGCCCAGTTTTCCCAACACCACTTGTTGAAGAGGCTTTCCTTGCTCCATTTCGTACTTTTTGCTCCTTTATCAAAGATTATTTTTCATGTATTTGAGGCTGGTTGTCAGTATACTCAACTATAGGTCCACAGGTCTATTTTTTATTCCAATACCATACTGTTTTAATTACCACTGCTTTGTAGTAGAGTTTGAAGTTGGAAAAGGTGATGCCTCCCATCTTCTTTTTTCCTGAGGATTGCTTTAGCTATCCGTGGGGTTTTTATTCCATATAAATTTCAGAAGTGTTTGGTCAATTTCTTTGAAGAATGTCATGGGTATCTGTATAGGGATGACATTAAATCTGTATAAAGCTCTAGGGAGTATTACCATTTTGACAATGTTGATTCTCCTGATCAACAGGGAATGTGTTTCCATCTCTTTGTGTCCTCTTTTATTTCTTGAAGTAATGTTTTGTAGTTTTCTTTGTAGAGGTTACGTTCTTCATCAAACTGATTCCTAGGTATCTAATTTTCTGTGGCACAGTTGTGAATGGGATCGTGTTTTTAATACCCCTTTCCTCTCTTTCATTATTTGTATATAGGAAAGCCACTGACGTTTGGGTACTGATTTTGAACCCTGCCACTCTACTATAAGCATCTATTGTTTCTGGAGTGTTTTGGTAGAGAGTTTAGGGTTCTCTAGGTATAATATCATGTCATCTTCAAATAGTGATAGCTTGACTTCTTCCTTTTCTATCTGGATGCCCTTAATGTCCTTTTCTTCTCTGACTGCTATGGCAAGTACTTCCAGTACTATATTGAATAAAAGAGGCGAGAGGGGGCAACCTTGTCTTGTCCCTGATCTTAGGGGGAGGGCTTTCAATTTTTCGCCATTGAGAATGATACTCGCTGTGGGCTTTTGGTAGATAGCTTTGACTATCTTGGGGAAGGTTCCTTCAATTCCCGTTTTTTGGAGGGTTTTAATCATGAATGGATGCTGGATCTTGTCAAATGCTTTCTCTGTGTCCATTGATGTAATCATATGGTTTTTATTTTTTCTCTTATTGATCACTTGTCACTTGTGTTCCCGTTGTTCATCGATTTGCTCGAGCCTGTGCCAGTAACGTCTCCATTAATTGGAAATGAGGTCCATTATTGTTACTGTTTTTGGCATATCAATCACACCATGGGTAGCTTGCCAGGCTCTGCCATGGCTCTGGGTTCTTCCAAGGGAACCCAGTCTTTTTCTAAGCAGGGAAAATGCGTCTTTGGATTCTGTTCACTAGTATTTTGTTGAAGATCTTAGTATCTGTGTTCATCAGGGAATCGGTCTATAGTTTTCCTTCATTGTGTTATCTATTCCTGTTTTTGGTATAAGGGTGATATGTGCCTCGTAGAAATTGTTTGGGAGTGTTTCTGTTTCTCCTATTTCCTGAAAGAGCTTGAAAAGGACTGACAGTAGGTCCTCCTTAAAGGTTTAGTAGAATTCACTAGTGAATCCATCTGGACCTGGGCTTTTGAGTTTGGGCAGACTTTTAATTACTGTTTCAATTTCCTCAATGGTGATAGACGTATTCAGGGTTTGCAGGTCTTCTTGTTTCAGCCATGGAAAGTTATAGGAATTCAGGAATATATACATTTCTTCTAAGTTCTCATGTTTCATGGCATACAGACTCTCAAAGTAATCTCTGATGATCTTTTGGATTTCTGTGGTTTCTGTTGTGATGCCCCCTTTTCATTTCTGACAAAGTTTTTCACAGTACAGTTGTTAGAAAGATTCATCATTCGACACCAATCCCACCACCTGTATGTTTCCACCACCAAAGACCCTCATTTCCCACCTACCTCCATCCCATGCCTGCTCCCTTAGCACTAATTATATTGACCATTACAGCCCATATATGGCAATGGTGTTGTTAAAGTCATGACTTTTTTTTTCTGGCATTTTATGGGTGAATCTGGCAAATTTCTATTTGCATTGATTTTTGAGTTTCTAGACTGTAGTTTGTTTCTACTAGTTTGAGATATTGGGAATCAGTTTGTGGGTGGGCCCATCGGGCCTTCCAGGTGGGACAGAAGTGGAGGAAGGGATGCCAGTTCCATCTCCACGGAAGCCCAGTAACTCTAGCTGCCGAAATATGCATGAAGTAGTATATTTTCCTACAACAAAGATATCAAGTGTTTTCACAGTAGATATAACGCAAAGAGGGAAGAAACCATGTTGTGGGCAGAGACTTTTGTACAGAAGAATTCAAGTATCTGAGAAATAATTTTCCATTTAAAAAAAAAATAGCTAAAATCTGGAATATGTAAGATTTTACGTATTTGAAGTTATAATACCTTGTGTATTCTGGGGAACACTTATAAGTTTTTTTTTTGTCACAGGAAGAGAGACTGGAGGTGTCTCCAGAGCTGATGCAAATTAGGCAAAAAAGAAATTTCCCATTTTGTGTCAAAATTTTTTTTTCAAAAAGCTTGAAAAAAATAAAGCAGTGTGACAGGTAGCAGGGAGGCCATGGCCGCTCCCAGGAGATTTCCCCAGCAGGGTAGGCCAGCAGATGTTTCAGTGCTCGGGCTGCAATGCAGTGTTTCTTGGGCCCAGTGATGCTATGCCTGAGTAGGGGGCCAGCACCAGGGTCACATTCGTGACACTTAGGGACCATGCAGCAAGAGGGATCAAGCTTGGGGCCTCCACATGCCAGGCATGTGCTACATCTTCTTGAATGCTATCCCAGATCCTAATTCAGATCTTTTAAGTGGACTCTTTCTGCCAATGATGGCTTCTTGCATACGCACTTTAGGGCCACTTTAGAATCAGACCTCCGAACAGGTGAACCTGATGTCTTTCTTACAGCAAATCACAGGACAGGAAGTTGAAGGGAGCCTGGCATAGTAGCCACAGAAAAATGTCCTGCAAGAACACTCAGTATTATACAATATTCTGAAGAACTTTCCCAAACAAGGAACTGGACTTTGTTTTAAACAGCCACAAAGAACCTCCAATGATTTCGGCCATGTAAAGGCCTAGTAGTTCCAGCAAACCAAAAGAATCTGCTAACACTAAAGGGTGGTGAGCACATAAAAACAACAATAATAAACAAGCTTCTGGGAAAAGGACTGATGACATTATTCTAACAGCTTGCAAACTGGCTACCAGAGGTGGAAATAGATCTATGTTCTCTTTGATGGCCACATGGAATATTTTGAGATCAGGAAGCATAATAAGTAGATCTCATATGATTCCATCAGGAGTGATCCCTGATTACGGAACCAGAAATAAATCTTAAGCATCACCGAGTGAGGTCCAAAAATAACAGTAAAAATAAAAATAAGAAGAAAATGAAAAGAAAAAAATGATGTCAAGCCAATATAGAGAAGACATAAACTTAAATGAATATTTCTAAATGAAAGAATCCAGTGTGAGACAATATATGAAAGGATATATAGACGGTATGTGTGTATTATATATTTTTCCAACTATAGTTGACCCTTGAACAACATAGGATTGAACTTCTTAGTCTCCTATATTCAACAACCACAGATATCATTCAGATGGGTCCTTGGATATGAACAGAATACTGAAACCCATGCCCTAATGATACCAAAGAATGACAGTTCTTAAGTTTTAGGGTAATTGAAATTTGTATATAAATTTTTTAAGTTGCTCAAGCACCATTTTATTTATCATTCCCAACATATTTTTATTACTTGCTATAATATGACAGTAAATAATTTTGAATGGTTCATATTTCTTACAATAATCTAATACACAGGATGTTTGTGTTGTTCTCAGTAACTATACACTGTAAAAATCATGTATTAAACATAGTATAGCACATTTGAATATTTATCAGTACTGAAAGTCTCACAAACAGTTATTACACATACACAACTGTTAATTTATAAGTATTTTTGAAAGGAACAGTATCTTCTCTCCTATATAAATTACATATATTTTCTAAAGTATCATCTGAGCCAAATAAGTTGTAAAACTTAAATAAGGAAATTTATTGTTTCCAAATGATGAATTTTAAACCAAAAATGATAAATGTGTTCCTTTGCTAAGGCTGATATTATATAAGTCTAAGATAATTCTTAATGCTCCTAAAAATTATGACCTCACTTTTTTGCACAGAAGACCAAACACATAAAGAGAAACTGCTTTATATAAATCAAATTAGAGATTCCATTTTGTAACTTGAAAGTAACAATTTCTGTTGTAATGTAAAAGAACTTCATCTTCTCAGAGCATATTTGTATCTTCATGAAAGCCAGTGTTATTTTTCTTTTTAATTAAAAAGGAAATTCTATAGCCCTAAACACTAACATGTGATATCTTAGTACATTCCAGAAAAAAGAACAAATTGAAAAACAATTCTGTTGAATTTCATTATCTCTATGAATTTTATATGGACTCATTCAGTTTTAAGAAAATGTATTTTGAATCTTTATGACTATATTTAACTCATTAATATATCATTCAAATGCACATTCATAAATGCCCATTTTAGTAGCCAAATAATTTTTTAAAAAGGCTTTTACATGGGTGAATCAAAGATTTCACAGTTAGGGGTCGGAGCGATAGCCCAGCGGGTAGGGCATTTGCCTTGCACGTGGCCGGCCCATGCTGGCCTGAGTTCGATCCCCGGCATCCCATATGGTCCCCCAAGCACCGCCAGGAGTCATTCCTGAGTGCAGAGCCAGGAGAAACCCCTGAGCGTTGCCGGGTGTGACCCAAAAAGCAAAAAAAAAAAAAAAAGATTTCACAGTTAATAGTTCAATATGAGCATGTTTCCTAAACATGAGGATCCTGAGAAGAGAGGATTATCATATATTAAATTTAAAATGTACTACTTTGCAGCTCTAATCCTGTTAGGAAAGATGATTTCTGTCTAAGTCACCATAAAATCTTTATTACCATAAGTATTAATTGATTAGTTTCTCATTAAGGTCAAAGTACCCTTGGCTGACCAGCGGCAAACAATTAGTACATTGTCAGCCATGCTTATTTACATTGACTGAACATAACAGGAGTTATTTGATTGTCAAGTCACAGTGTCACAGAATCTTTTGTGCACTTTGCCCTCCAAAAGGGAATATAGTCACTCAGACACAAGAAAACATTCATAACACAGATTTTTGTTTATAATGTATTAACTTAAATAACTATGAAATGGGTATTTTTTATTCTCTCTGGGAACATAAAATATTTTATTTGTGAAATATTAAGAACGAACCACTTAAAATACTGTGGTTGATTTTGTCATAGATTTTTGTTCAGTAAATAGCTTGTACTTGAACCTGTAAATAGCTTCTAAAAAGTAAATTGAATTCAATAATCATATTTCTTTAGAACATAAGCCTTTCTCCTGTTAAGTGACTTTATTGTTATTATAATACATTGAAATACTAGAGCACCGAAGTATTTAAATACCCCTACAGCATTTCAAAGTTGAGGGTTAGCCTCAGAAATGAGGGTTAGAATCACAATCAAATCTCTCAATGAAAACCTGAAGTGGTTTTTAGAATACACTACTGCCAAATTGGTATACTGGCTATTTGCTAAAGTACAACACAGAACCAGTAAACATAATGCCTATATTCCCAGTGACTTTTATCATCATAAACTGTTATGCTTATTTATATATGCATATTTATATGGCTGTGGTATGACTAGTTGTCCTTTCTAGATCTTGTTTGCTTGTTTGTTTTTGGCCAAACTTGGAAATAGTTAGAGGTTATCCCTGGCTCAACACTAAGGAATTATTCCTGGCAGGCTCAGAGAACTATATGGAATGCCATAGATTAAACCCAGGTTGGCTGCGTACAAAGGCAAGTGCCCTACCCACTGAACTATCTCTCCAACTCCAATATTTGCTAGATTTTTTTGTTTGTTTATCCTTTTCTACCTAAATTTAATAAATATACCTTATTTACTTTTCTATTAAAATATACATAATATGTATATACAGGTGGAATGATTATTCATAAAGAGTTAATTTGTATAAAAATTTAACTAGCATCAAATTATTCATTTTTCCCAGTTTATTAGAAACTTTAAATCAACAGCATTAAATCTGAAGACAAGTGAAAGCCTAAGTAAAAAGGGAAAAATGAAAATTGCAATTTGTGGGTCATTAAGTACCCTGAGCACTGCCAGAAATGACTGTCTCTTGAGTAGGGAGCCAGGTGTAAGACCTCAGCACAACTAAGTATGGCTCCCAAGACAAGGACTCCTATTCAACACTGACATGTACAAAGGGAGATTACCAGAAAAACAAAAAAGTGAGAAAATGACAGTAGAAGTTAACATGACTTTGTAGTTACTCCTTTATAAGAGTAATACCATACAGCCCTACATTTATGTCCAAGTTCTCCTGTGTACTATAAGTAATCTTGAATTAGTTCTTTATCTCCAAGTTTCAGTGCACTAATCTTTGAAATAGATTTAATAACACTACTTACTAATGGATATGTAATGATCAATGAGATTACACAGATAAAATGCTCAGCCTAGTGACTAGCACTTCTAATGGTTCAATAAACGTAGGCTAGGATTGATGATAATAAAGATTTGTTACAAAAACAAATTTTGTGGGTTATATGAATTTCATTATTCTTGCTTAAAACCGTACTCTGGTAAAACTACATCTCTAAGTATTATATATTAAGTTAAACTAGATGACAGGCTTTCGGTAAATCAATGCCTGTCATCTAGTTTAACTTAATATATAATACTTAGAGATGTAGTTTCTCTAAGAAAACAAAAAAGCCTTTGATTCTGTGGAGACTGAAGCAGTCATCAAAGCCCTAGCGAAACAGGGTGTTCAAACCCAATACATCAAGATCCTTCGTGAGCTGTATTACGGATTCACCACCAGGATCTCACCATTCTACAAAGAAGTGATCATTAATGTGAAAGGAGGGGTTCGACAGGGTGATATCATTTCACCAAAACTCTTCAGTGCCACCCTCGAGAACATCATGCGACAATTAGAATGGGAAGGAATGGGAGTGAAGATAGATGGTCGGCAACTACACCACCTCCGCTTCGCTGATGACATCGTTCTAATAACACCAAACATTAGCCAAGCTGCAAATGCTGGCTGACTTCGACCAAGAATGTGGAAAGATAGGTCTACAGCTGAATCTAAAGAGAACAATGTTCATGAAGAATGAACTAGTTCCTGAGGCCCCATTCACTCTCAATGGAACAAGCATCTCTGAATGCAGCAGTTATGTGTACCTAGGTCGAGAAGTCAACATGATGAATGACCTAAAACCTGAGCTGCGCAGGAGGAAGAGAGGCGGCATGGAATGCCTTCAAAGGCATCGAAGAAATAGCTAAAAGGACAAAGAACCTCCGGCTCCGGGCACATCTCTTTGACTCCACCGTTCTCCCTGCACTAACATATGCCTCAGAGACCTGGGCCCTACGAAAGCAGGATGAGAAAGCTATTCGGGTCTCCCAGAGAGAAATCGAAAGAGCTATGCTTGGAATATCATGCCTCACTCAAGTGAGAGAAGGAATCTGGAGTTCTGACCTCCGTCGCTATTCCAGAATCAGGGACGCTGTCTCGTTTGCCAAGGCATCGAAAATCAGATGGGCTGGACATGTAATGCGATTTGGAGACAACCGCTGGACTAGAGCCATTACCGACTGGATCCCATGGGATGTCAAAAGATCACGTGGCTGCCCACCTACAAGATGGTCAGACTTCCTTGTAAAGACTTCCTTTGAAGGAACGGTTTGAGGCTCTTCATATTCCTGAATCAACCAGATGCCATTGGGCTACATTGGCACGTGATAGGGTCCAATGGAAATGTTACTGGCGCCCGCTCGAGCAAATCAATGAATAACGGGATTCAAGTGATTCAAGTGATGACAGGCTGGACTCTTTATAGAAAAAAGTTTGTCAGGGACTCTGTGGATTTTCATCCATTCTGCTAGATGACAAGTAGGAGAGAGAGTATTCTGTGCAGAGCTATTCCTAGTCCTTCTCAAACAGAACAAGAAAGATATTCACCTATGTCGGGGAGCGCCGCCGGGTCCCCAACAGTGCTGGGAAGCGAGTTCCCTTCTACCTCCGAAGCCAGCGGGAATGGATGAAGACTCAGGAATCCGATGCAGTTTTAAAAGGGTTTTACTATCACAGGTTCCAATATACAATCCAAGAGCAGGGAAAACCTCCAGACTCTGGGTTCCCAGCTAGGCCCCAGCCAGGTGTAGGCCAAGATGGTTGCCACCACGTGTTGAGGCCCAACAGAGAATGGAGAGGACGGAGAAGCAAAACACCAAGAGAAGCCGAAATGGCAAAAAGGGGGAAAAAAGAGAGCTTCTTTCTTCTTACAGCTTATTTTATAGCTAGAAATCTGCCCAAACTCCCCAGCCCAGCCCATTTTGGGCTGGGCTATCTAGAGATGAAAACAGGAAAATAGCTCTATATAATGTAGCAACTTCAGGAGACCATCTGGTTGTTTACAAGGACCCAGAGCTAATTCAAAGCCTCCTAGCAGAGCTGGGAGAAGCTATAAGCTAAATGTAACTTCCCCTGGCAGGAAGGATCAAATGCCCTCAGGTAATTTCTCCCAGCACCTCACCTAATATCTTAAGCCAAGATCTGCCTGGAATTGCCTTTATAGGGTAGAGAAGGGAGTTTCTGAGATGGCATGTCTCTGTACCAAAGACTAATACTAATGCCAGTTAAATATTTCTCCAAGCCTTCACAAGAGTCTCGTCTACTTCACTGTAGTTTGGTATTTTAGTTGCCTTTGAGTTATCAGCGAGCCATGCTTGCTTGCTTGGAGGCAAATAGCATTTCTCTCTTGTCTAATTACTTAGAGATCCAAAGTGGCCAGGCAAATATGCTGGTAAGATCTAGCTAGTTCCACGATGCTTGTGGTAGCATGAGAGAATATTTATACCAGCCAGTACAGAATACATGTTCAGATAAGACTGCCACATTCAGACTATCCCCCCTATCTATGAAGTGACCGGCAGGAGGCAATCCAGGGCAGATGAGAGGCCTAGGCTTTAGGTGTCCTTCAACACACCTATTTCATGAATTATAACTTAAACTGACTTTATGATAATTCATAAACTAAATCGACAGGCTGCCTATTTAAGCAACAAACTCCTGTGTTCATCTTAGCTATGCTATTTCTTTTTAAATTTTATTATACCACCGTGAGATATATCATTACAAAACTGTTCATGTTTAGGTTTCAGTCATACAGTGTTCCAGCACCCATCTCTCCACCAGTGCCCATTTCCCACCACCAATGTCCCCTGATTCCCTCCCCTCCCCCAGTCTGCATCTATGGCAGGCACTTTTGCTTCTCTCTCTCTCTCTCTCTCTCTCTCTCTCTCTCTCTCACACACACACACACACACACACACACACACACACACCCTTCTCTTATACATGGTGACTTGATACACACATTTAGAGGGTATCATATATATCCCTTTGCCTACATTCAATGCTTAATTCTAGGCTGGTATTACCACTTCCAACAATTAGCACACTGATCCCTTCTTTGTCATACATCACCTCTGACTCCCACACACTTGTGGTGAATTCCAACTACTGACAAGTCCTCCTGAACCATGTTCTGCCTGGCCTTGGATATTAGTATCATGCTATTTTTTATGTACTGTTTAATAATAATTATGAATTTACTTCAGAACCAAAGAAATTCTTTGACAATTCTCTAAAGCATATCAATGGTAGAGTCTAAATTACATCAACAGTAGTTTCTGTTTCATTAGCACTTCCTTGCATAAGAACCCTGAGGTGAGGCTTGGGTGTGGCTCAGAGGCATATGCATGCAGGAAATGTGGGTTTGATCCCTGGAATTGCAAAATAAAGACAAACACAATGAAAAAAACCAAAGGCCCCAAGGTTAAAGGGGGGTGAGGACCACTTCATGTCCTTCCACCTGATTTTCAGCCCAGTTCCCTACTGATTACAGAAATTGCATTTCCTCTACTTTTTTTGTTTAATAAGTGTTGGCCAACTCTTATAGTTTTATATCTTTTACTTACATATAAAACAAGTAAATAAAGCTGGTATTGTAGTGTTTCTTCTTTCCTGAGATACTGTCTCATGTAGCAGAAAGGAAAAGGTAATTTACCACATGTAAAGCATGCATTTTGCATCTTCTGGTAACTAATAAACATTTATTGAACACCTGTTATGCATGTGCAACTTAAACCTTAAGGTGGGCACTGGGGTAATGCCCTGTTCTATAGAACTCGTTTTTTCTCAAATTTTAGTAGAAATACAGCATTCTACTAAAGATAAAATATAGAAAATTTAAATATAACTCATCTATAATACCAGGTTAAAATTTCAATTGCAGGGCCCGAGCAATAGCCTTGCATGCGGCTGGCCCATGTCGGCCCGGGTTCGATCCCGGCATCCCATATTATCCCCTGAGTACCGCCAGAAGTAATTCCTGAGTACCAAGCCAGGAGAAACCCCCTGAGCATGGCCGGGTGTGACCCAAAAAAAAATTAATTACAATGATCAAAATTGCACTTAATATTTAGTGCAAATATTTATTGATCTTAAGGAAGAGAAATCTTATTTTTCTGGGGGTTTTTTTTTTTGTTTGTTTGTTTTGGGGACCATATCTGGTGGTGTTCAGGGCTTACTCCTGGCTCTGAACTTGGAAATCACTCCTATAGGTACTTGGGAGACCACATGTGGTGCCGGAGATTAAACACAGGTTAGACCCGTTCAAGGCAAGTCTCCTATCTGTTGGATTATTTCTGTAGTCCCTCACTTTGCTGTTTCTAACATAAGTGCCTCAGTTCTTTATGATATCCTACTATTAGTTTAGAAACTCTAAACTTTTATTTTTTATCACTGTCACTGTCACTGTCTTCCCGTACATAATCAATTTGCTCCAGTGGGCACCAGTAACATCTCCATATGTCCTGTCTCATGCTAGTAGAGCCCAAGGGCCTCTGCTTGCTCCAGGAACATAAAGAGCCTCAAACCATTCCATCAGGTCATGGGAACGAGGTCTATAATTGTTACTGGTATTTGGCATATCAAATACGACACGGGAGGTGTGCCACACTGTTAACCTATGCTGCTAATTTCTATGTGCTCACCTTTCATCTAAAATTTGACCTTTTTCTTAATATTTTTCAGTTTTGATTTGGGGACTAAGGCTAGCCATGCTCCAAGCTTCTATCTCTACTCTCCTGCAAGGCCGAGACCACCATACTGGGTACTGGAGATCAGATCCAGGCTAGCTGTGTACAATGCAGCTGTATTATCTCCCTAGCACAATATTTTTTGTTACTTTAAACAAAACAATTGTATAAACTACTTGAAAGTAGAAAGTTATCTTTTTTTATTTTATCTGTTTTCATAGTCTTTCTCATGATTTTTTTTTTTTTTTTTTGCTTTTTGTGTCACACCCGGCAATGCTCAGAGGTTTCTCCTGGCTCTGCACTCAGGAATTACTCCTGGCAGTGCTCGGGGACCGTATGGGATGCCGAGGATTGAACCCAGGTCGGCATAGGCCGGCCGCGTGCAAGGCAAACGCCCTACCCGCTGGGCTATTGCTCTGGCCCATTCTCATCATTTTTTGTACATGCTTTTGACAAAAACTTCCCCCCTTTTCATCTAGTATACTGCCTATGAAATGGATTTTTCCCTTTCTACAAACTAGTAATACTTTTTTTATGTTATCAAGCAAGAGCTACTTACAATGTATTCATGCATAAATATATTTATATAAGTGCACACAAAATGAGATAAAGCTATAGATAGAGATAGTGCTCATCAAAAGAGCAAAGAATATTAAACTGGCTTGTACTTTTAGTTTATTATTTTTTATTTAAACTTTCATTAAGAAATGATGATTTACAGTTATTGACAGTTGAGTCTTAGGTATAAAATGTTACAACACCAATACCACCATCAGTGTCAACTTCCCACCACCAGTGTCCCCAGGATATTCCCCTTTTCCCCAACCACACCCCTGCTCTAATCCTTCAGTCTACCTCCTTCATGTACATATTTTATTCTGATTGATGTGGTTTGGAAAGGAGTTTTTAATTCTTTATTATACCACCATGAGAACAACATTACAAAGATGTTCGTAATTGAGTCTCAGTCATATGTTGTTCCAGCACCCATCCCTTCACGAGTGCCCCATTCCCACCACCAATGTCCCCACAGTCTCCCTCTCCCAGGTCCAGAGCAAGCATTTCTTCCTTCGCTCCTAGGAATGGATTTTTTTTAAACAAGTGTTTATTGAGCATCCATTGTGCTGTGTGTTGTATACTGCTATCCTCATGAGACTAGCATAGGAAGAGACAACAGCTAGAATAAAGAAAAGCTATAACGGCAGTAATAATGATGTAGGCAGGAGGGGAAGTTAAAATTAAATAGGAAAGTCATAAATAAACTCACTGGTAAGGTCTCAGATGAGTAAAGAATAATTTAACAACAATTTTACCTCCTGATACTTAGGTAAAGCAGGTAAAGGAGTTAGCCAAGAAGATTCCTGACAATAGACAGTTGAGGAAGAAGAAAAAAAATCAATAAAAATGTGGAAAAGTGTTAGCTTTCCGGTTTTCAAATACGTTTGAGAAATAGTAAGAGGATGAATGTGGCTAGAAGAAATTGAACTCAGAAAAAATGAATGATGACAAGTTCACGGAGGTAAAAGGAGAAATCTGAGATTATGTCAGGCCTTATAGGCTAAACAATAGAGAAATTGGCTTTGGCTTTTATCTAGAGTACAAAATGGAACCAAGAAATTTTGAGCAGAGGACTTGCCTGTTGTGACCCCATGGACATTGGTTTAGCTATAAATGCTATAAATGGTAGAAGCAGAAAGACAAAAAATTACTTCTGCAATTCAAATGAAGATGATAGTTACTTGAATGAGGAAGATAACATGGAATTTGGAGAGAAGTGATGGGATTCAACATAGCGAAGGTAAAACTGGCAAGGTTTCATGGCAAATGGAAAGTGATGAAATAAAGAAAGAATTCTAGGAGGAAATATCACAGTTTGAGATCTGAGCAACACAAGACATAAAGAAGTATGAAAAACTTTTCCTATCTATTCTGTTTTAAAACTATTTGACCCTGAGATATTGCCAACAGAATTGAGAACTGAGGCTTCCGTGTGTGTGTGTGTGTGTGTGTGTATGTGTGTGTGTGTGTCTGTGTCTGTGTCTTTGTGTCTGTGTAATTGTGTTGGGGAGGGGTGTTGGGGGAATGAAGTGGGGATAGGAATAGAATCTTGGAAAAATAGTTCAGAGATGCAGACACTGTCGGTGGATTTGATACAGTAGCATTATTAGTATAAATGATAATGTTAGTACTGTTGTGCAAATCATGGTAACTCAAAATATGATTTAAAAAGATGTTCAATAACAAACTAATTTAACTTCCATTTTACCCTCTACTACTTAAATTGGATAAACCTAACAAACCCAAGCATTCTAATATCATGTTGAATGCTCTTAGTAAATCTAAACTAGGTCTATGCACATTGGAATGCAGTTACTTTTAAGATGACACTAGTTCTAGCATTGCTGGACAACAGACACAACACTAATATGAAAATAATTGGAACACAAAAGAACGAGTGACTAGCAAGTCCTCTTTTATGTTTATTGTTTATCTCACACAACTGAGATATGGAGACATACAAGTCTCTTCCTCCATTTGGATGGGTACAGGGTCTGGTACAGGGCCTGGGTGTAGTGGTGGGCTCTTCTCTACGTTGTAAAGGAATGAGAAGTTCCAGGTGAGACAGCATTGGGAAAGTGAGAGTCAGTATGAAATACTGTTCCAAGTCAAGAGTTCAGGCTGGCCTTAATAACCAATAAGAAAAAAAAATGTGCCACCTTAAGACAATTCGTATTTTCCCCCAAGTATATCAAAGGACATTCTCATCTCTTTTTTCTAGATATGTAAGATAAACCTTACTGTAGCATTAAAACACATTGGGAGAGTAGGAAATAATACATATGAAGAGAAGCAGGCATAAATGTTAACCCACATTAAAAAGCATGAATTATCAAAACCTTCATGCTCAAAATAAATCATTATGCTTCATTTTTTACTTTATGGACTAACTGTGTGGTTATTTAAGGCAACTAGCATCAATGAGATAATTACAAATTTGTTTGCATATCTATTTTTCCTAGATTTAGTCAAATGGAGATTAAAACTTTGATATGCAAGTAATTGTTTCTCATGTCCTCAAGAAAAATTGGACATGGCAAAACTTGAATCTGTCTTGGAAAGAATCATTTAATTCTAGGAACCTGCAAAAATCCCCCGTCTAATCTTATACATATCAGGACTAGTCGAACTTGAAATACAAACTAGGGAACTTAAATTCTTTCCGGAGTCAGAATCTTATGAAACACTTTTATTTCCTTGAATGCGACAAGTAAACCTCTCTAGTATTTTATACATCCACTGTTAAAATTCAATTCAAAAAAACATCTAAGTCTAAACATCAATTATTTTGTTATGTTTAAATTTAGAAAATGATATTCTCTTTTCTTTGGCATTGAACAAATTATGAGTATACAAGACTAAAGATTATAAAGCACTGTTAAAGCAGTCCTGGTATCAAGATTTGTGGAGAATACAAAGAATAATATATTAAGCGGTAAATTTCTGAGCCCATATGGAGCAAGTTTAAAAGTGCTTTAAAGAGAAAGTATAATATTAAATTTCAGAAGGAAAGGAGGAGAGATAACATGTTTTGGCAGTAGCTTGAGATATTTTAGCAAAGGTTATTATTTTAATTGTCTTCACAATTAAATCGAATAACATGCTCTGTCCTTTAACTTAAAATTGCATTTCCCATATCTCTTTGCATACACTTCTCTGAGACTAAACAAGCGATTTATAAAATCCAACTGAATATGAAGAGAGATCATATTCTTTTAAATGACTTTCCATGCCCATTCCTTCAGAGAGCCTGAGTAGCCTTGGAACTGGTCAAACCCAACCTGCTTGAATTTCTTTTACTGCACAGAAGAAACATACAATGCTGTGTCACACATGCTGTCTTTTTTGTCCCTCAAGCAAGTTGACCTCTAACAGAATTCAGATTCAAGGTGACCTCTAACAGAATTTTAATTGTTTTGCCTATGTATTTGACTGTGAAGAGAATGTTTATTTTATTTATTTTTATTTTTTTGCTTTAGGGGTCAAACCCGCGATGCTCAGGGGTTACTCCTGGCTCTGCACTCAGGAATTACTCCTGGCGGTGTTCGGGGACCATATGGGATACCGGGATTGAACCCGGGCTGGCATGGGCCAGCCGAGTACAAGGCAAATGCCCTACCCACTGGGCTATCGCTCCGGCCCAAGAATGTTTATTTTAAACTCTCCAATTTAACAGAGAGGTTAAGAAGCTACCTTTCCCTACCCTACCCCAATTTATCTATATTTTCCACCAATTTGAAGCTAAAAAAAACTCTGCCAATTTTGCTGTAACATAGCTGAGTTATCCACTGACCCTTCATCTGACCAGTAGGGCTTGCGGTATAAGATCTCTCTGAGTGCATTTCTGAAAGTGCTATCTTTGTCCATATTTCACAACACTCACAGATATTTTATCATTAATTAGTATTCATATTATGTCTCAAACAATCTGTTCAAGAATAGGGGAAGTGAACTATTTGAACAGCTCTTCTGTCTGTCTGTGATTAACATAGATGGTGTATGGGGGCCCCGAAGACTTTATAAAGGGAGGAGGAAGTCAGACATTGGGAGTTAATGCATGGACCATTTAAAAGCTTACCTATTTTGGAGGCTGGACTTCTTGAGAACAACTATACTTGGCAAACAGAGTGGGGAGACACAGGCCTCTTTAAAAATAGACCCATGCCTCTTTGATTCACAGCATCCTGGATTTGCTTTTCATCATGTTAACATGCCACTTGGGAGCTGGCTGGACTCCCTTGTTCAGTGACATATATTTCATAGTGGCTTTTTTTTTCAAACCATTTGTTCTTTCAACCACAACATGCTTTGCATTTCTCTTTCAAATTTGAGGGTGTATATATAGATTGATCAAAACAATATTTTTAACATTCCAAACAATTTAGAAAGATAGTGGATGGGTGTCAGTTAATCTATTATGTTCCTTTCCTCCTCCTCCCCCTCTTCAGCTGCTAATCTTAGAACTTGTGTGCCAAATTGTGTAAGATATTCTTCCAATAGCTACATGTGTGACTCTTTTGTGAGCTCTACAGACAGTTATGAGGACAGATTTGGAGTTGCATATGGGACTGTCACATGGTTTGATTGCCTTGTCTTCCAGGCACTGAGATTTCTTTTCACTGAGCTTTAATACTGAGGAATTTTCAGTGGTGATAAAAGTTAAGCAAAGTACCTATTAAAGAGTTTGAGCACTCGGGAATGAGAAGGAAAAGTTTTTACTCACCAGTACTCTTTATTTGGCATTTATCTGTAATAAACAATTCATGTATTAACTTTTTCCAGTAGTGTAACCAAAAAAAAAAAAAGCAGAGCTTTACTGTAGATTTTCATAGAAATCAGAATAGAGTTAAGAGTATTTATTTTCTACTTGTGCTGATGGAGCAAGATCTAGGAGATGCGTCAACAGGGGAAAGAAAGGAAGCAGACACTTTATAAAAAGGTCTCATAGAATTTGGACCCAACTATAGAAGATGGTTTATAAAAAATATGATCTATCAACTTAAGAGCCAAAGTTCTATGTATTTAGTCCCTGAACAATAAGGTATAAATTCATTTCAATGTTACAGACATTTCTTTTTTAGGCTCAAGGGCCACCATCAAGCACAGTGTCACTGTGACAGACATATAACCTTAAAGTAAGGTCTTTATCCTAATC
This sequence comes from Cryptotis parvus, assembly GCA_021461705.1. Lineage (NCBI taxonomy): Eukaryota > Metazoa > Chordata > Mammalia > Eulipotyphla > Soricidae > Cryptotis > Cryptotis parvus. The sequence goes on along the minus strand of JAJIBD010021355.1, from coordinate 46,105 downwards.
TTTCTAAAATATATAAAGGATAAATCATATACTAGTAATATGCAAGTATTATTCACAAATGCACAAGCTTTATTTATTTTCTTTCAAGACACAATGTGTATGATTATTCATCATCATAATACTATCACCCAGTGAAATAAATTAGCTAGGCTATACTTTAATTTGGTCCAAAAATCTTAAATCAGAGATAATAATAGTAATAATAATAATAACAATAATAGCTATCATATACTTATTCATGCTTTGAGTCTAAATTCTATAATATAAATATCTAACTTACATGATTTTTAATTCTCAGAATAACCAACCAAATAAGACATGGTGATTATAATCTTTATTTTCCTAGGTGAATACGAACTTGAAAAGAAGTGTATTTTCTTGTTTTCAACCTAATTTAACTGTCCTATTTTAGGTTAGAGAAATTCTCTACCTTGTTGGTCAAATTATACGAGGACATTGCACAATTTAACTTGTGAGTGGTGGACTACTGCAGACATCTCCATGCCATACTATACTATTTTCTCATGGCTCACTGTTATGTAAGAAGCAGCACGTCAATATGACTACTCTGGATACCTGGAAAAAGAACTCAAGGATATACTTTAAAAAAAGATAGCTACCATATGTATCTTATTCTAATCTTTAAACAAGTTCAAACAAGGAATGTATGAGAAGGTTCTAATCAGACAATATTAAGCTTTTCTCAGCTCATTTCACAAGGATTTGGACTAAATTTGACATAATGAGTTTTGATTGAGCTGTTAAGTTCTGTCTTGTAAGTGTCTGTGAAAAACTGAGAAAGGAAACTGTTTAATGAAAAACGATGACCTTCTCTAATTTTATCTTAATTTCCCGAAGCAATAGGTTAAGAGTTTTTTAAGAGAAAACTCCAGCACACTGAAAGATTTTTTTAAGATTATTCTACATAGAAAAATTTGTCTATATGTCACAGTACTTTCATGGGATGTGAAGGCTTCATTCTGATGTTTTGTTCAGGTGAGGAAACTTTCATTTAAGAATTCTTCTAAAACATACAATAGATTCTGTTTTTCAGCATGAGTGCTGTATCTTGGTTTCGGGTATAATTCTGTTATCTCACAGACATAAAAATTATTTTCTGAAAATTATGGAATTAAGATTATGCCATTATTCATATTATTTGATATCAGAATATAGAATACATTAATTAATTAATCTTATTTTGGCAGTGCTGGATAGTGGCTCAGCTACAGAAGACAAGGACTCTACCACTCAGCTGCATGACTTTTATAGCTTTATGTTATAGATCTGGCTAGAATGGTATAGATTTGTTAAGTCATTTATTAGTTGATCTGATTATTGGAATATGTTCAAGAAATAATTTGTTCTGTATAATTTAAAAGTGACAATGCAATAAAGCTATTTTTTGTATATGAAAAATAACTACTCTCTACCTAAGAAACATTGCATACAAGAATAACCAGTAAGGTGCTTTAAATATAACACATAAGCAAAGGCTACTGATGGTTCTAGTGCAATCATGGTTACACACAGACCTGCAGAATTACTTGAAGTGACCCAGGGCCCTCTGAGCAATATTTGGGGAATGATCAGTAAAAGAGATTAAGAGTCTTAGTAACTTTAAACTTTAGTTAAGAATTACAGATACAAACTATAAAAAAATCACTGTCTATATGTCAGCAATAACCAATTAAAAAGATGAAGAAAAGGAAATACAGATTTAATGTATAGTAGTTTAAAAATAAAAACCTATAAAAATTTTCAGAATGTTCAGAAAAAATCCTTATGGCAAGATGAGGCTTTACAAAATATCTACCAGGTTCTGAATAAAAATGGTATAAATATATCTGTGGGTTTTTTAAAAATCATTTTACTTTAAAAATAAATTTAAGATCATTTAAATTTTCTCATAAGGAATGAGCTTACTATAATGATTCTAAAGTAGATATTAAAGAATAAAGAAGGCAAAAATAGCTGCAAAATTCTTACCAAATAAAAAAGAAACCAGGGATGAGGGAGAGATAAGTTCAGGGGAGGAAGGAAGACACAATAAGATAGTCTTATAATTGCCAGATATTAAACTATAATGTAAAGTTTCAGTGAATAGCATGTGCATTGGTACAGTAAGATAACAATCACACAAACTTGAAACACTACTTCAAATACTTTGAGTTCATATTTACAGAGATAGGCGGGTTCTTTTATATCCAACAGATTTTATGCTGCCTGTTGCTCATTTGGTAAACCTTGCTTTGAAGATTCCGTGTTTCCCATGAATAAGCCTGACCCTGCTAAAAAATAAAAAATGGTAGAATTTGTCAGCAGTTAGCAATGTCAGCCACTGACTTTGATGTTCACACAATTTCTCTGAATCCACAAGGTCTTAGGCTCGTATATGTGAGATCCCTACCACTTCCCATGACTCCTAGAGATATTTATAATTCTTATAAAAGTTGCTTTATCCAATTAATAGAGAAAATATTTCTTGGATCTGAGCTTTATTTTAATTTATTTTTGCTGTGACTGGCACGTTTGAATGTGAGCTATTTCACAGATTTCCACCCCCAGTGGCTTCATTTGGTATTCAATGCAAGCTAAAAATAAGAAAATATAAATTTCAAATTATTTAGGCTAAATTTAAGTTTTAATATAAAGTAAACATATTTATTCATGGTGTTTTTCTTCTCACTTATCCACAGATGTGAGCTCTAATTTGAAAGAAATTTCACAAAGTACAATCTGTAAAAATTTTTTCAGTGAAGTAATGACAAAATAAATGTTGATCATCCAAATGAATCTTGTAAAAAATTATAATATCCAGGCATGTCCATCATACTAATTTTATAACTTGAATGTAATGCAAATAGTCATATCAGACTTAAAGTCCAAGAATTAAAGTTAATGGTATTTAGTTTCTTCTTAATGTCAATATAGGTTCTAATTAAGATTAATTTTTACAGATTTATTATGTGCCATTATTTTGCTTTTATAAGAAAGTACATGTAAATCTATAAAGAAAATGAATTGGGGGAAGATAATTTTGCTGAGTAGCAATTCGTATCCCAGTATAGAGAATGTATATAGTTTTGTTTTAAAAATGACTTGTAATCAGGGGCCAGAGCGGTAGCCCAGCGGGTAGGGCATTTGCCTTTCACGCGGCCGGCCTGTGCCGGCCTGGGGTCGATCCCCGGCATCCCATATGGTCCCCCGAGCACCGCCAGGAGTAATTCCTGAGTGCAGAGCCAGGAGTAACCCCCTGAGCATCGCCGGTGTGATCCAAAAAAGCAAAAAAAAAATGACTTGTAATCACAAGTTAGATTACCATTTTATAATTTCCTATAAAGTGAAAGAAAATCACTGTCACTGTATCACTGTCTCCCCGTTCTCATCGTTTGCTCGGCGGGCACCGTAACATCTCCATATGTCCTGTCTCATGCTAGTAGAGCCCAAGGGCATCTGCTTGCTCCAGGAACATAAAGAGCCTCAATCCATCGGAATGAGGTCTATAATTGTTACTGGTATTTGGCATATCAAATATGCCGGGTAGCTTGCCAGGCTCTGCGTGCGGGTAGCTTAAGTGAAAGAAAATACTTTATTTAATTACCCATGTATAAAGGATATTTTAGTATATTCTTATTGGTACAATTAGTAATCTGAACATATCATAATAAGCTATTATACTCTTTCTAGAAATTTTTTAATTCTGTGGTTTTCTTTGAAGGTGCTAGGAGAATACAGACTGACATAATATTATTCAACTTGCTGATATTTTTTACGATCATAATATTGGTTGTTAAAACCTTACAAAATTGACTTGACAGTTTCAAATAAAGTATCATCTTGTGTTTTTCCTTTCTCCGTATCTTTTTAATGACAGTTTCATATAATATGATGGCTTCATGAGTGGTTTTACTATCTCATTCATCAGAGTAATCAATGAGGAAAGAAGCCATATGGGTTTTAGTCCATTTGTATTGGATACGACAGATGGCAATGATAGATGGAAATATTCCAAATATTTATTGTATAATGATATCACAGAAACTCTAATTTCGAAATTATAATATTTAAACTTCTACATTAACTGGAAAATTAAGTAATTTATTCAGTTGTCATACATCCATTTAGTCATATCAATGTGTGAACTGGTAGCATTAATTATTTATCAGTTAATAGTTTATTTTACATGATGAACCATTTCTCTTTTTATGCCTTTGTGTTTATTTGATTTCTGACCAAAATATCAACTTAGTCTTGAGCATTTGAAGACTGAAAAATATTGGAGCAGATAATTACTTAAAGGTGGAATTCCAAAAGGAAGAAATCAAAATTCTGTAACTTCTCCACTAATATCACCTTTGTCCTATGGGAGGTAGAAGGAATAGGGAAGGAGATGTTAAGATTCTTTTTACATTTTCCTCTTACATACATCAAGTTTCTCCTTACATTTGTCTCAGTGTATTACCTAAAATTATTACTCTCTCTGTTTTTGTCTCTCTCTGTCTCTCTCTCCCTCCCTCTCACTTTTCTCCTTCCCTGCACCCTCCTCTGCACCCATTTTTGCAGTGCCAAGAATTGAACCCAGTCTCATGTGTGCAAAGTATAATCATTATCATTGAGCCATTCCCAGATATATTATGTTCTTACATAACTCTGAGGGTAATGGAAGGGTAGAGAGATAGTATAGTGCTTAAGATATTTGCCTTGCATGCAGCCCACCCCAGGATGTCTGAGCAATATTAGGTGTAGCTCAACATCTCCCTTTAGTTAAATATATTATAAATAATAGACAGAGAGACAGACAGAAGAGCAGGCAGATAGACAGACAGACAGATAGACAGATAGATAGACAGACAGATAGACAGACAGATAGGTAGATAGATAGAGACAGACAGACAGAAGACAGACAGCAGACAGACAGAAGACAGACAGACAGAAGTCAGACAGCAGACAGACAGCAGACAGACAGAAGACAGACAGACAGGCAGACAGACAGGCAGACAGACAGATAGACAGGCAGATAGACAGACAGACAGACAGACAGACAGACAGACAGACAGACAGACAGACAGATAGATAGATAGATAGATAGATAGATAGATAGATAGATAGATAGATAGATAGATAGATAGATAGATAGATAGATAGATAGACAGACAGATAGATAGATAGATAGATAGATAGATAGATAGATAGATAGATAGATAGATAGATAGATAGATAGATAGATAGATAGATAGATAGATAGATAGATAGATAGATACATACATACATACATACATACATACATACATACATACTGTGGATAAAAAGATATAATAATATGACTGGGTTCTACTTTATCTTTTCAATTTGAAATCGACTAATCTGAGGAACTGGTGATTTGATATTAGTTCTCCCAAATGTTTGTAATCATTCTGGAATCCTTTTTGAACCATTATAAATCTAGTGGGAAAGCTTCTACCACTTTTTATACTTTATATTTTTATATTGCTTTAATGGATTTTCAAAATATGTATTCACAGCTTTCTCACACAAATGTAAGGTAAAAGGTGAGTCATTCCAAACATTTATTGTCATTGATTATTTTTTAAATTCTATCAACACATATTATTTAAGGCCTACTATGTACTTAAAATCTTTTTGACACAACTTCCTGATTAATGACTATTTATTTATAAATTAATATCAATTAGTAGTTAAAGAGGCTGAAGAGATAGTACAGCAGGTAAGGCACCTTGCCTTTCAGAGGGATGACCCCAGTCATTCCTAGCACTGAATTTGGTTCCCTTAGCATTTCCAGGAGTGACCTGAGCAGAGAGCAAGGAATAAGCCCTGAGCACATCTGGGTGTGGCCACAAAATAATGAAATCAAAGAGTAGTGACCATATTTTTCTGAATTAACATAGAGACATGGAGTCTAATAGGGACATAGTGTTTAATATGCTTAATTTGTGACTAAATTACAAAGGCATAAAGCTATTTACATTTAGTTCCGAATTTGTTAACTTCATAGTTGTAAATTGTTACTTTCAGTAATGATTGACACTACTAAATTTCCAGAATCTAGAAGACTGCCTTGCACAATTAAGACTTCAACCAAGTGTTGATTACATTGTGATGTAAACATTGTTACAACGAAAATTAGAAATATAAAGTGCTTTGTGATATGCTACCAAAACTTTAGCATAATCCAAAGAATCAAATATGAACTATACAAAGTTTCGTAGGATTGATTTTTTGAAAATTTGTCAAAACAGTAAGATAACCAAGTCCTGTTTAGCCAAAAATATCAAATAGAGACTGAAGCAATAGTACAAGGGGTAGGGTATTTGCCTTACTTACAGCAGACCGGGTTCAATCTCTTGCACCACATATGATCTCCCAGCCCCCAGTTGGAGTGATCCCTGAGTGCTCAGCCAGAAATGAGCCCTGAGCACTGACAGGCATGCACCCCCAAACAAGCAAACAAACAAACAAAAACTCAAATAGTGTTCAGTGATCCATATGACAAGCTAACTTAGATTCACCCAGAAGCATCCATTCAAGATAATATGATTTACGGAAAAGTAACACTTGCATTTCTACTCTCTGTAAAATACAAAAAGACAAAATGTACCCTGGTGATTCCAGATTTCTCTAACATTCTGGGAAAATTTCAAGATAAGTGATTTATAAGACATAGATAATACTCAGCTAGAAATTTCACCACCAAAAATAACCTAAGAAAAATACATCACAAATTATAGAGATATGGAATTTGAAATAGTCTACATAAATTTTCTACCAAAACTAAAACAGGGTAGTGACAAAAATCCAGTGGTAGAACTATATGCCTAAAACGTGCAAAGACCCAGGTTCTATTCTCAGCACTGAGCCCCTCGCTCCTACACTAAGAGGTGTTACCTGGTGTTCCCTGAACACCAAGCACTGGTCTTCTGAAAACCACTTTCAAAGACCCAAATTGGAAAACCAAACAATAACATATACACAAGCTGAAAACTCCGAAAATTATTTCTGATTTACAATGTGATTTAATTTAGCAAATATTACCGAACTTCTGTTTGTAATTAAGTAGACTCTGGAAATACAAAAACAAAGAAATCTCATTCATTCAAAGGCTAACAGTCTAGTTTCCTAGAAGTACACATAGTCTGATTTTACACGTCTCTCATGGAGGGAAAAGGAATTGTTGGCTGAAATTCTTCTTCTTACCATGCCAGCTATGTGAGCACCTGCTACACTTTCTACACTTTCCACCTAGTTCTCAAAAAGATAAAGACACATCTTTATCTTGGCTCATAAGGTCTAACCAATGGCTGCATAAACTATCTTTTGTTGAGGGGCCAATTTTATTTTTTAAAAATCTTATCTGTACAGTTTGATGCTTTTATAAACATGATAAAGTTTAGTTACTTTACTCAGATTAATGAAATGGAAATAAAAATGCAAAATGCAGAAAATAATATCTTAGCAGCCATAAAGTGTATGTATATTTTGTTGTCTCTAGTCTTTTATTTATGGAATCACTGATGAGTGCTTTTGAATGAAATATGAGAATAATTTTTACTATGAATTTTGTGCACACTTATACAGCCGTTAAAACAATGATTTGTTCTCAATGTCCTCAGTGTATTTGTCTGGTTCACTCTCTCCTTCCTTGGGCACTCTTTCACACTTCAAGAAGCAAAATCAGAGAGACAGCGACATAACATCTATTTGAAACACCAGACAGGAAAACCTCCTCTCAAGCAACACTTCAATGTGCTACTATTGTTATATGCTTGTTATAGTTTAGGATTTTACTTCTCTCATTTTAAATTCTGCATAAGGATAGCAATTTTGTTATATTTTCCACTGATGCAAAGAAAAAAAAATCTAGAACCGAGCAGTTTGATTGTATTTATCGAATGAATAACTCTTTTCACTGTATTTTTGGTTCAGGTTTTTCTCATAAAATTTCTCATCCAAAATTTTGGATATGATCCATTCCCTACAAGTAAAAGATTATATGTTTCTAAAAATAATAAATAAATAATAAAATTCAATGTGATTTATATTCTAAGAATTTTATATGTACCCAAAATTTTTAAACAGAGACAAAGGTATTAAAATTGTGGTTTTTAGAAGCAAATTATGTAGAAGGAATTTTTTAAAGTACTGAAATATTTCTAACTTCTTTAAAAGCAAAATGTTCTTATAGAGAAAACAATGATAAGATGCTAAATTATACATTCAAAATTTTATCTCCAAGTTATTTGGTGTTTAGTTAAACCAAATTACAAGAACAGTACTTTTTTTTCAGAAGCGTATCTAGTCTCTATGGACAGGATTAAAGTACTGATTATGCTAGTGAATAAAGAAATAAATTTTGGCATATTAAGGCCGTATATAAGCTGAAGTTACTGAACAAAAGCAGCCTGTCAACTATGGTGCATTTAAATACATGAAAGATTGATGTTTGCCAAATGTCAAATCAGAGAGAAGAAAAATGTTTTCAAGCTTAAGGGATTGCCAACAATGAAAAGGAAAATAAATAAAAATTTAGATGTACAATATTGTTATACCTTGTCAAGGCAATGTTAATTGAAATCAGGCCTCCCTTTTGAAAACATAAAACTTCAACCAATAGACTACTCAGAAGCCTGACAATAATGTTGAAGCAGAGAATTTTAAAAGGTACAAAGGGTTGCTCACATTAACAAGACTTGGGCTTTTAGATTATGAAAACACTATGCTTTATATTTTATTGCTAATGATCTCCTGCAGATTAATTATTATATTTGGTTATGCTACTCTGAGAATGCTAGGAGTTTTGAAAAATACCAACATGAGCCATGTGGGACTCGCATCATGAACTCAGTAGCTAATTTATGCAGCTTTCTGTTTATTTCTTCTGCATTATCGGGTTTATGACATTTATTTGGGAGCTAGATAATATTTTGAATGTGCAGTGATTTGAGTTATTAAAATACAGTTCGCTTATGATCCATTTTAAGAACATGGGAACATGGAATGCATTCAAATAACTAGGTAACATTAGGCCTTTCATCTCAGAGAGGTATGTTTCATTTCCCTAGGGTTAGGATTAAATTGAGATTTTTGTATTCATTTGAAGTAATTATAATGAGAATATTTAACATGGGTCAAATGGAGAATAATGGCACTCTAGCAATGCTTAGGTATAATTTGTTTTCTTCAAATACATTGTTCCAAGTGGGATTGGAAAAGATTACCACGCCTTGGTTAACAATGTTACGCTGTTATATTTCTGAACCTAATGAAATCTTTGGCAAAAGAGAGCAGATTGCTCAACTGAATTTAAGAAATAAGTCTTCAGAACAAATAATTAGACATTCAAACACATGAAATATTATTAATTTTGCCTGCAGAAAATCATAAACATAGATTTTAATACATATTTTAAATTTGAAACTTTTAAATATTTTTCTTACTCCCATAATGGAGAGTAGAGAAAATAGAGTATTTTATTTGCCAACAGACAGGGGAAATAATTGCCCAGCAGAGTTCTGTGCCCACAACAGATTTTTCCAGACTCCTTTTTCCCTTAAGCTTCTTTTTATTTGAGAACCATAAGTGATTTTCTATCTCTCTCCCTCAAGTGCTCCAACACATTAGCACCACTCTCCCTCTCAGGACACTGAGAGCTGTCCTGAGAAAGCTGAAAGCGAAAAAATCACTTCTTGTGCTGGGCATTTGTGAGTGATCAACTAGACCAGGCTGTGGCTTTACTTGTCCTGCCACTGAATGATAAGCTACTGAAAACATGTAAAATTATTTTAGATTGGATGGTAATACAAGATCTTAGAGAAAAATTCTTCTATAAAAGAAAGCAAATGTTCATAACAGTGGTTGAGCTCTATGTTATATTCAGCAGCTATTTCACAGCTAATGCATGCTCAGTGATTGCTTAGGGCTAGATTACACAGTCTTAGAAGAACATGATAAGTTGGGTCAATGTAGCAGGCTAAAATATACAAGGTTTTCTGAGAGTTACAGGCTTTTTCCCTAAGTGGAAATGTATTTATATTATGCACATTCTAGTATGGAGGATTGTATAAACATTCTGATAAATTCAACCATTACTTCAGTAAACAAAGAAATGTCTTCTTTAGGAGTAAATTCATTAATATACATTCTAGTCACTGCTTATGCCTGATGAAGGCCTTTAAAATGTGCCAAGAAAACAGACATTATATCAATACTGAGAGAGTCCACATCAATATCTAGAACAATGCAAAGAGTCCGACAATAGAACTGTAATTTAACTTATCCAGCAAGTTCTAGATAATTAAGCTAGAATATGAATTGAACTATTAGAGAAAGAAACAACTTTTAGTTGTCATGAAGTCTGTAATTACATACAATATACTTTAGATGAGACATGCTTAAAATTGCAGTTTACATATAGTGAATCAGAAGAATAAACTAAACAGGAATACTATGAAAGGGCTAAAATATCCTTTAAAATACATTTTCAGACTCTTACCTTAAATAAATATTAATTTGTACTGACCACTTTGTAACATGGAAAATCCCAAGAGAGACAACCAAAAAATTACTAAACAGTGATGGGATTGGTGTTGGAACATCAAAAGCCCATGACAACAATATTATGAACAACTTTGTAAATCATGGTGCTTAAATAAAGTTAGAACAATTATTAAATAGAAAATTAAGATAAAAGTACAAAATACATAATATATTTAAAGTTTTGTCTCCATTAATAATATCTTGATTCAGGTGTAGGAGAGAAGGATAATAATTTATGGTAATAATAACGGCTATAAAATATTTGATAATGTCTAAGTAATTGCACACTCCTGTCTGGAAAGAATTATAAAGCTTTCCTAAGGAACATACAAGAAAACAAATGACAAGAATTGGGCTTCTAAGAAATAATATTGCAAAAAAGTGAAAAGTTATGTAAAAATATGAAATTTGCACATCAGTCAAAATTCCAACAGAGTTATTTTAAGATCATGAAAATAATATTCTAAAAATGATATTATTTGGTATTATAATAGAAAATTAAAAATATTAATGATAAAGTACCTACCAAATATGAACATGTTTTCTGAGTCTATACTTAAATAATTAAAATGCTATGATATGACTGCAACCAGAATCTACATATAGATCAGTAAAATGAAATGTATAAAAGTAACCTTACTATATCTAAATATCACAAAATTTTCTAATATTGTAGAAAAGATAGAATATTAAGTAAGGAGTTTGACTTAAATTTGGGGGGGAAAATAAGAGTAACAGAATGGAACTCATATGCTTAATATAATTTTTAAATAATTTAAATTATGTATGAATGCTAGCTCAATTATTTAAATATGAAAATTTTAAATAATGAATTCAGTTAAAATATGCATACATATGTAAACACATTGGCTATTAACTGATAAAATTGTTACAAAACACATGTATATCCATAAAAAAATTAAAAGGGACATCGATATGGTTTCAAATGATTTCAGTTTTCTTTATAATTTTGTGATTTTCAATTTTTTTCTTCAGTCATGGAATATTTCATGATCAGAAACTGACTCATGTATTAGTCTTTTGTTTGAGCAGCCACTGTGTTTCAAAGCAATAACTATTGTTCTATAACATACAATATGCTCCAAAAGACAGTTCTTTTGTTGTTTTAAGTAAGCAGAAGACTTTCTTTAGCAATGAGTACTTAAAATAAAATTTATTAAAAACTCAATCATACAGCAACACTCATCATTATATTCTCCACACCAATGACTGAAAGTATGCAATAAATATATGCTAAAGAAATAGCTAATCAATAAAAATATTAATATTATTAAATTGTTTTTCAAGTCATTTTGTCATCCTTTACAATACAATAAATAAAGAATACCATTCTTTTATTATACAGTATCTAATTTGTACACAGGCAATAACTAAACAGCTCAAGGAACAGCGTTTTGCATCGTTTTGATGCATTTTGCCAGACCAAACCTAAATTTATGAAATCTTTCCACAAGAGTTCTGCTTTTGGAAACCTAACCCTGTTTTAATTACATGACCATAAAACATATTCTTTTGAGACTATCTTCCCTCTTTGTTTTTCAAAAAGATTTGGACATTTAGCTGAGGTTCTCCATATCTTGAAATCTAACATTGTCCTTGGGGCAATCCAAACTCCTCCCTCTTGAAAAGCAAAACCATTCTGCTGCCTCTGTCCTTGGAAGTGCTCTACTTATCATTCTTAGAAATCATATTTGCACTTAAACAAATTACCTTGATAACACTGCAATGTTATCACAATGTTAAGTCCTTGCCTTTTTTCAAGTCTTGATGCCCAATCTTAAGAGATGATTTTTTTTCCTCTTCTATTATATACTTTTCTCTAGCCTATGCCAAGAATTGCTTTGCTTTGCTCAGAGATACTATTCTTTCTCAAAACTCATTTATAGTCAGCCATTTGGGAGAATTACTATATTTTTTCTTCAGAAATTATGTTGATTCACCTTTAAAAAAGAAACAAGAGAAAATATTATGTAAAAGAATTGGTCCAGAGGTCATGAGATATTGGGTTCTAGAGCTTAATGGTTTTCCTCTCAGTCTCTAGTATTCATTAATCAAATGGGATCTCAAATACTTTAAAAATTTTTATTTTTATATTGCTGCCATTGTTAAGTTTTTTTTTCTTTTTTGGATTACACCCAACGACGCTGAGGGGTTACTCCTGGCTTTTTCACTCAGAAATATACTCCTGGCAGTGCACGGGGAACATATGGGATGCCGGAGATCAAACCCGGTCTGCCATGTGCAAGGCAAACACCCTCCCGCTGTGCTATCGCTCTGGCCCCTGTTAACAGTTTTAAGATTTTATTTATTTATGTATTCAACCAGTGACATTTATTGAGTTCTTATTACATCCCCAGAATCATACCAGGTGGTTATTAGAGACACAAAAATGATTAAGAGATGTTTCTTATCTCTCTGACACAGTACATTTATTTTCTCGTAATGTTGTAATGAAGAAAATTATTCTATAACTGATTTTGAATCAGTTTCTGGTTGAGCTTCCTAGGCAGAGCCTTTTTTATTAAAGGAGGAAGGTGTGGCATCAGGACAGTGACCAGTGATCAACCATCATTCCTGGTGCTGCTCTGGGGTCTTTGGTGTGCTGGGAGTCCAACCAGGGTCTTGTGCAAAGCAAGCACTTTTCCTGCTGTATTACCTCTCCAGCTCCCATAGCAGAGACTTTTGGAATTAGCACATTAGTTGATCATTCTATCAAAAGCGCAATAAACTATTTTTAAATAATTTCTATATTTTAGAATGTTACTTTTAAAAAGAATGGATCTATATATTTTTAATCAATTCCTGTCTTTTCTTAAAACTGCATGCTGGCTGTATTCAATTATTTTAGAATTAATTTAGAGCAGGCAACTTTTTGCCGCAACAATTTTCAGATAAAGATTTCTGATCCTGATATACTATTACTTTAAAAAATGTAGGAAGGAGCACCTTTTACTATTCCTCAAAAAAAATTAACACATTACTTATTTGTTCAGCTAAAAATTTGCTTTTAAAATAAAGAATAATCTGATAGCTTTCAGAGAGGAATAGTACTTCCTGAGTTACACTTCTCTCAAAGGGTAGAATAAATGAATAATTTTGTATGCAAGTTTCTTGGTTTGCTTACAACTTTCTGCTAAAACTCCAGAGACCTTTAAGCAAAGGATTCCACCAATTACATTTGTTGTATGTGTATGTGTGTGTACATTTTTTTCCAGAAAGCATATGTTAGTAGGGCTATTAAGCAATTAGCTTCATGCATATAGATAGTTCATTTTGCACCAAACCATATGATGTGATTGGAATTTATAGAAAACCATCTTTCTTGCCAGGAATTGAGGCGAGTTAATTCTCTAGTTTGGAGAAGTATGGTCTTATAGCTGCAATCTGTACTATTCCCATAAAAATTAACCTAGTATTCTATATTCTTTATCTTAGCAAAGTACATTGACACTGAAATGTCCTTATTAAAATAGAAATTGGAAAAATATAATGAAACAGAGTACCTGGCTTAGATAGCATGCTAACTAAATACTTCTTCACTTATAATAAAATGAAAACATTAGAGGTTGGTACTCAATTTTTTTTAAATATATGCCATAAAGTCTTACATTCACATCAGATTGGTCCTGAGATGTCAGTCAATGCAAAAAGGGTAAACACAATAGCAAATGTCAATGATATTAATCAGTAAAATATTACTGACAGGACTGTCAATGATATGAAAACAAACTGGTTGCCTAGAGAAGCCCAGCTATTTCTAGGGATGTAATAACTATTTCTACAATGAGTGAATAAAGCCAAAATCTGAAAAAATTCTCTCATTTGCTTTTTAGAAGGTCGTATGACTCTTCACCAACTTTACAGCGGAAGCTCAGAACTTCACGTGACAATTTCTCAGATCAATACTCAATAGTAAGTAATTCAAAAAAACTTGCTGTGGGTGAATCACCACAACTCTTAGATTCTGTGCTTTAACTTTATTATTTTTTCTGAAATGTCTACCAATCCTAGAGTAGAGGCAGCTTGGAAACATACACATCAGGCATGTGTATATTTTACACGTGTAAAAATAAGATTTATTGCCACCTTTTTGAGACACTGGTTGCGCTTTACAAGGGGCATGTATTACCATCTTGTCTCATTTTTATAGCATTCATATCCCTGGCCACAACCATTAATCAGTTTTCTTTTCCTCTTTGGGAAGGGAAAAGAGTTTATGCTTAAAAAATTGAGGAACATATACCTTAAGATGTAAATTTGAAATATTAAGCAAAACCAGCAAATCAAAAATGATCAGATTAACATATGTTAGCAGAAGCACCCAAATGAAAGGAAATGTTGACATTCTTTATGAAAGCTGCCTTCCCTTTTACTGCTACCATTTTTATTGTGGATTTCCCTATTCAGCAGTTAGTTCCAATTTTTTTAAATGATCCATTTCAACACTAGACAGCAATATTATTCCAGTCATATGAATTTGGGTTTGCATTTTATTACATTAAAGATTGCAGATCTCTATACTGAATGATAGTATTAACATTTCTTTTATTTTAGAGAATTGTTTCATGGGAATTATTATAACTTGGTCCAGGAATTTTATTTTATTTTATTTTATTTTGGTTTGGAGGCCACATCTGGCATTGTTCAGGGACTACTTCCAAATTGCTGCTTAGAGTGCCCCTCAGTCGAGCTTGGAGGAACATGAAGTCCCAGGAATCCAACACAGCACTCCAGCAAGCAAAGCTTGCACTCTAGCTTTCCGACCTATCTTCCTAATTAGAGCAAATTTTCATTTGGGCCTTTGAAGAGAAAGGTAATGAAAATATTGAAATAAATGAAACACTAGGATGTCAATAATGAGTTCTTTATATAATTTCAGAAATTTTAAAATAACAAAACAACAGATAATTTATTCAAGAAACATGAGATGTTTGATTTAAAGAGGTACCCGAATAGAACAACATTTTCAAGTAATAACCACTTTAAGTATACTTTTTCAACACTGTGTTTACAGCTTTGTTGCTGTAAATGCAGTTTTTTAAAACAACGCTTCAAAACTCGAGTCCATCCAACAGGCACAAGTGCCGGTGCCTTTTCACCCTTAAGAGTTTAGTTGCTAGCAGGGGGTGGGGTAGGAAGGCAAGCACACAAAATAACTCAGCAAACCTCTTTTCAACACATTGTCAAGTTTCATATAAAGCCAGCTCAAACATGGCAGAGAGCCACCATCGGTTTTCAGAGTTAAAGAATGCATAAATTGTTACAAGTGTATTCCACAGATTACCCAGAATTGAGGAGGCTGGCTCTGGGATCTTTCTGTTCCTTATCATAAGTCTCCTACCTCAAATACACTACCCACCTTCTCTCCCAAAATGAATTGGGCAAATAAAAAATCCCCAATTAATGCTTCAACTAATCTATATTCAGAACTTTACCAGGTTTAGAGTCTTTTACCTTTTATCTTAAACTTATAACCAAGGTTTTCCTATCACCAGATTGGCAGTGATCCCTACAATGACAAATGGTCACAGTCATAGAGGATTTTTATCTCCGCTAGAAGTGTCAAACTTTGATACCATACTTCTATTTTCACTTGTGGTAGTTTTATTTTATTATTTAGTATACAAATATTCTTGCTAATATTTTGAAAACTGGTTTTACTTTTTTTACTTTAAGTGCCATATTTGCATTTGGAGAATTAGTTTTTATTTCCCGTATACTATATTATAAATGTCATTGAGAACCCTACTATGTGAGGAATCCCTATTTTTTGTCAACACTTTCAGGAAGGAGAAAAATAGAGGGAGGAAGGAAGGATAGAAGGGAGGGATTGTTGAAGGGAGGGAAGAAAGGAGGGGCAATGCCTACAGAATTAAGGCAGTAGTGATACAGAGGCATTCCAGCCTACTCTAACTGGTTCCTTATTCTCAGCATTTGAATCTGACCTTACTCGGCTCTGAGTGTGGATTCAGTGTCTTTGAAACGTTTGGTACCTGTTTACCAAACAATTTTCCATCCCCTATCGTATTCCTCCATCATCACTGTTGTTGCTATTGATGTTATTGTAGTGACTAGTCAGCATCCATGTCTGCCTATGGTACTCACATATTTTTGGTCATGGTGCTCCCCCAGAACTTGCACATCAGGCTGCAATCCAGACACATTCAGGCAAGGGACTCACTGAGGTGTACAACCCTTTATTGCTGTGATTCTCACACATGTGCTCTCTGGAGCTTGCCTTCTTAATTGAGATGTACAAGTACAGTTATGGTGTTCTACAGTGCTCAAACACTATCTCCAGAAGTCGAGCATCTGTTTAATTGTGATACTCCCCAAGGGTTCCTTTTTATTGTGGTTTTCAAATACACAGCTATGGTGCAGCAGGAAACCAGTTGTAGCTTGGGAATCTTGAATATCAGGGACAGCAGGGTCAAACAGTGGAACTGCCAGGATCATCATGGACATATGCACTACCGGAACTGCCAGGATCATTGTTGATATATTCACCATCAGAACTGCTAGGATCACAATTGACAAACACACCACCAGAGAGATTGGAACCCTTATAAGGCAGATGCTCTAAGCCATGACACTAGTTATGGCACATCTAGAGACATATATTTAAGCACTAACTTTACTTCTGATTGGTGAGCAAAACACACCAGGGTTCTCCCTGTTACAAAATGAGACTAGCAACTGATGATTGGGATTTTATTTATTCTAATTGTTTTTTTTATTTATTTTAATCCTTTCTGCATTTGAAGTTTTTTAAGAGATTGAATTTCTTTCTAAGGTTGGGGTAATGTGAGTTCAATTGTGTTAATGTTTATGCTTTTGATACACAAAAAAAACTGTACCACCAAAGTATGTGAGAGCCTTCACCATGTCCTTAGATGATGTCAGTCCTGCTCTTCCTTCCCCCTCCAACCACTTCCCTTCCAGCCTGGTAACCTCAGTTCTGCAGTAAAATCCAAGAGTTTGTTTTCAATGGACACCATCTACTCCCTTGCTTTGTCTCTTTGCATAATATACACAAGTGAAATCATTCAATATTTGTACTTTTCCCACTTATTGACATCATTTAACATGGCTACTCTCTAGCTTTATTATTGCAGCAAAAGGCAGTATTTAATCCTTCCTGATCGCTTAACAATGTCCCAATATATATGTTCATACATACACATCTTATGCACACACATATATGTATATATCCACACATGTATGTATACACACATATAACCATAATTTCTTTACCCATTAATCTTGTCATTGGCTATTTTATTTGGGTTGGTTCCCTTGATGACTGTAAATAGCACTGCAATTAACCAGGTACATATAGATCTTTAAAGTTTTTGTGTTCTTAGGTTAGATGCCAAGGGGTAGAATCACTAAGTTAAATAGATCACTAAATTAAATAGGAATTTGTTTTACATTTTTGAGTCATCTCCATATTGTTATCCACCAACCTTAATCAGTATTCTATTTTAATCACATCCCTGCAAACACTAGTTGTTTCTAGTCTTTTGATAAAGGCCATTATCAATGTTATAAGGGTGCCTCACTATCATTCTGATTTGCACTTCACTGATAATAAGTGATGATTAACACATTTTCATCTGCCTAATGACCGTTCATAGGTCTCCTCCAAGGAAGCATCTGTTACTTCCTGTTCCTTTTTTGTGGAAATGGTGGTTGGATCAAAACCAGTGATGCTCCAGGATCTGCTTCTACCTCTTGGGGTTGTTCCCATAAGTCCCCAAGGAAGCATCCAGTACCAGAGACGAAACCAGGTTCTGCCAAAATCAAGGCAAGCTCTTTTACCCGTTTATTTTTGTCCCCTCTCTCCATTTTTGATGGGGCTGGGCTTTCTGTTGTAGTAAAGTTCTGTCGGTAGTTTATCTTGGACATTAGTCCTGTGTCTGATTGTCGGGAGCCACTGGGGTTCCCAACAATACGGGAAGCGAGTTCCCTTCTATCTCTGAAGCTGGTGGGGAAAGGATGAAAACTCAGGAATCCGGTGCAAGTTTTAAAATGTTTACTTATTACAGGTTCAGGCATACAAATCAACAATAGAAAAAACCCTGTGCTTAGGATTCCTGGCTAGAACCCCAGACACGTGTGGGCCAAGATGGCGGTCACCATGTGTTAAGGCCCTGTAGAGAGGGGACAAAGACAAGACTCCAGCAGAAGGGGAAGAGCGACCAAAGAAGAGTGCGAGCCCCAAAAGAGAGCCCAAAAAAGAGAGCTCAAGAGAGGAAGCAGGCTAGTTTTATCCCCCTGCAACTCAGACCTCCCACTTTTATGGGAAGCAGGCAGGGTCAAATGCCCTCAGGTAATTTCTCCCAGCACCTCACCTAGACCCTTTTAGATGCTAATGTCTAGAGCCAAGATCTGTCTAGGAAATGCCTTTATAGGGTAGAGAAGGGGATTCCTGAGATGGCATGCCTCTGTACCAAAGACTATACTAATGCCAGTTAAATATTTCTCCAAGCCTTCACAAGAGTCTCATCTTTACTTTACGGTAGTTTTGTATTTTAGTTACCTTTGAGTTATCAGGGAGCCATGCTTGCTTGCTTGCTTGGAGGCAAACAGCATTTCTCTCTGGTCTAATTACTTAGAGGTCCAACGTGACCAGACAAATATACTGGTAAGATCTAGCTAGTCCCACGATGATTGTGGTAGCATGAGAGAATACTTATACCAGCCAGTACAGAATACATGGTCAGATAAGACTGCCACATTCAGACTACCCCCATATCTACGAAGTGACCTGCAGGAGGCAATCCAGGGCAGATGCAGAGGCTCTTAGGTGTCCTGCAACATCCGACGTATGATATGCAAATATTTTCTCCCATTCAGTAGGGTGTCTTTTTACTTTAGTCAGTTTCTTTTACAGTCTGCATTCAGATCACGATCACGATCACGATCTTCCCGTTGATCATCTATTTGCTAGAGCGGGAACCAGTAATATCTCCATATGTCCTGTCTCATGCCAGTAGAGCCAGGGGCATCGGCTTGCTACAGGAACATAAAGAGCCTCAAACCATTATATTAGGTCATGGGAATGACCTAATATGATTTTTACTGGAATTTGGCATATCAAATACATCACGAGAAGCTTGCCAGGCTTGCCGAGCGGGAGGCAAACTCTTTTAAACACCTCTAAATAAAGCATTTATTGATGAACCGCGGGCCGGTCTGCTGGGTGGAGTTCTGACGAGAGGGAAGTCCAAATGTGGAAAATGGTGGCGCCCGTGGAGTGAGGGGGGGGAGTGGTCTGGCTTGTTGTGAGGCTCTGCCGAGGTGGTGGGCCAGGACTAGAACCCACCATGCCTCCCGACTGCCTCATGAACGGCTGGGCACAGGGAGAGCAAGGAACAGCTCTGCCCCATGTCTGAGAGTCTCTGGACCAGCATACCTGGGCCAGATTGAGGAAAAAACTGCATTCAGATATTTTGATAATAAACTTTTTCTGTATCTGATAGCAGCTACTACCTAAAATAATTGCAACTCTATTTTCTAGGCAGTAATCAGACAAAAAGTTTTTCCTAAAAAAAAAAAAATCTATTACTTGTAACTGTTCTGTTATCTAATGTGTTCATAGTCAGCCACAGTTAATCCCACATTGCTCTAGGCTCTAATTTAATAGTAAATTAAACATTTTTCTGCCATCCCTGATTGTAAGTACAGTACTTCAAAACACTATACCACAGTTAATTGAATATATGGCCAGTCAGTAGGATTGTGTTTTGATTGCATACCCTGTCAGTCCCTGTGGTCTGGCTGCTTTCAAGGACTTGTAGCTATTACTCTTGTCATTTAATTCTCAGTTGAGGTCATAGGCAGCCCAGATAAACTATTCCAAAAGATAAAATACAATATCAGCAATTACCCACATTGTTTTATTTTCTTTTTGGGTAACACCCAGCAATGGTCAGGGGTTACTCCTGGGTGTGCACTCAGGAATTACTCCTGGCATTGTTCTGGGGACCATATGGGATGCCAGGGATCGAACCCAGAGTGCTTGTGTGCAAGGCAAACGCTCTCCCTGCTGTGCTGTTACTTTGGTCCCACTAATTACCCACATTGTATACATCTTAAGAGTATTAGAAAGTCCTAATATTGTTAGTAATTTGTTGTATATGAGGTTTATCTTTCTCTTGGAGTTGAGTTTTCTTTACATGCAGTTTCTGTTCCAATTGTATTATATTATGCTTTGTCTAATTTCTAAAGAAACTTAAAATCAGAATCACTGGAAATCCCCAATGCCATATCTGCAGTTGAAAATCTTAAACTGTCCATAGGCTGTAATGTTGGAGACTGATAAATGTAAAGTGGTTGTCAGGGTTACTGAAATTGCACAGCAAAATAAAGATTATATATGAATATTATATATTGTAAATTATTATATGTTATACAGATTGTATATGATTTTATATATAATTCGAGTCCTGGTGACAGCTAGTTTCTTTCTTTTTTAATTAAAAAAATATTAAATCACCATGAGATACACAGTTCTGAAGCTGTTCATGATTAAGTTTCAGTCATACAATGTTCTAACACCCATCCCTTCACAAATGTATATCCCAGCACCAATTTCCCCAGTTTTCCTCCCACTACCCCACCCACCCACCATCCTGTCTCTAAGGAAGGGACAGTTACCTGATTTCAAATATTAACTACAACCTACTGAATTTGAAGAATTAGTGCAGGATTCTAAAGGTATAATTTAGTTGTTATAAACTCTTGGGGTCTGCTACATGTGAATAAGCAGAAAACATGTTTGCATGAGAGAAATATATCAGGAAGCCCAATTTTTATCCTTTCATAAATGGAAAACGGGTCACAAAATCCAGAGTGATCAATCAGTCTTCATAGATAAGTGACTCGTGATAGGTCTATCTCTTCATATTACATTAATCCTCTTGACCTTGCCATTTGAATTTTCATAAAATGGAATCATTTGGGGCTATAGGGATAGTATAGGAGAGAGGGTGTTTGGCTTGCATACAGTTGACCTGGGTTCAATCCCAGCACCCAATATGGTCCTGTGAGTCTGCCAGGAGTGATCCATAAGTACAGAGCCAGGAATAAGCCCTGAGCACTGCCTGTATGGTACTTACCCTCAACCCCAAGAAAAAAAATAGGGTCATTTAGATTAATTTAGTTTAGGCAAGTAGCTTTAGATACCCAAGTAGTGAGGCTAATTGAATTGTTAGTGGGAGGATTACAAGTTTCTTTCAGTCATTCACAAGACTCAGTACATGTATTTCCACTCAGTAATTGTGCTTTTAAGGTTTTTTTTTCCTTCTTTGAGAGATTTAGAGTAGCTTTGATATAACACTGTTAATGTCATTTTTCTAAAAGTGGTGTCCCGTCTATCAGATTTGGCTGAATGAAAGCATGGCAAAACTGAAATGTACACAAACACAGCAAATAAACAGCATCAGCTTTTAGAGTAATTTACAGAGCTGTAAGAATATGAAGAGAAAAAAAGTTATGTTTATATCTGCAGTTTGATTTACTGGAAATCTTGTGAACTGGATTCAATAGTATCTCCACTTTTAAAAACAAATTTTATTCTAGCAAATCTATCCTAGACTTTAGCAGATGATTTCATATTGTTGATTCATCTCTCCAACAGTGTTTTGGGTATGTAAGTACTACTCTTATACCCAGGAAAGGATCATAATGTCCAAGAAAGATATATTTTAAACAAATTCTGGAAAATAAATGCTGATCTTCATAGCTAAAATATTACTCTAGAAGTTTTTATTTTAATACTGTAAATGAAGGAAGAAATCAGTTTCATAAATTGAGATTGTGTTTTTCTAACAGAATTTATTTGCTTTCAATTTAAATCTTCATCAATATTATTTTGGTCATCACATATTTATCTTTTATCAGTTGTGTAAACAATCATTATTCATATTAGCTATAGCATAATATTTCAGGGACATTTAACTTGAGCAACTATTGATTTCACTCAAACTCCTGAAGCCTCTGCTAAGAAGATAATATTTTTAAAGATGAAATTATTTTATGATTATTTTCTTATGAATTACATTTTTATAGTCTTCTTAGTAGCTGGCACTTGGTGCTGAGCTTTACATTTTAGCTCTGCAGGGCCCATTTAGACATCATTATTGCAAAGAAAAGTCAAAAAAATCAAAGTGAATTCTTAGTATTATACTTGAAGCAATAGAGGGGCAATTGCTGAAGCAGCAGCCAAGCATTGTGCTATAGAACTGACTCACAGCGTGGTGCCCAGTCCCTGCTGAGAAGGAAACCTAGGGTAACTGGCTGAGTTTTACTACATCTGCTCCCTGCTGCTAATGAGCTTTAACCTGTTTCATTCTTATTACGCTTACTGTTTAGATATTTTGCCTGCAAAATTAATTCGTTAACTGGAAGAACACATGAAAGAGGATAGGATTTGTAAAGCAGGCCTGTTTAAAAATTAAAAGGCATCAGCAAGGGAGATTAAAGGCTATAATGAGTGATACCGTTACTTAATATCAACTCAAGGGCAGATGCTCAGGTGGTAAGCCAGGAGTTGATTCTCAGTTTTAGTTCTTCCTGTTAATATTGGCTTCTGCTTCAGGAGTCATGGACCCTATCCGGCACTGTGCATCTGCACCAGTGTGCTTATTCACAACTGTAGTAGTGTATTTTGATCCTCTAAAACATGCTAAAATGTTGGTTTCATCAACAGTTTGTTTCATCAACAGTAATATTTATAATTAAGAATTAATAAACGTATAGCCAAATGTTTAAAAAATATCTGACCACTGAAAAGAAACAATAAGTCAAGCAGTAAGTAGGAAGCAAGGATGAACTTCATTGGTTGCTCCTCTTGCATGAGCCCCTAAGTTTTATCACAAAGACAGAGACAGAGAGAGAGAGAGAGAGAAAGAGAAAGAGAAAGAGAAAGAGAGAGATCCCGAAAGATAGTACAGTGGATAGGCTGTCTGCCTTGCATGCAGCCAACTGGGTTCAATCCCAGGCATCTCATATTGTCCCTTGAGCAATGCCAGAAGTGATTTCTGACTGCAGAACCAGGAATAATCCCTGAACATAACCTGGTGTGGCCCCAAAACAAATTTATACCAAAAAAAAATCACACCCTCAAATAAATAAGTAGCTTTATTTGGAAAATTTAAGGAGTCAAAGAGAGTCAGAGAGAGAGAGAGAGAGAGAGAGAGAGAGAGTATACAAATCATACATTTTGATGTAGGCAGTACAGAATATGCCCAGGAATTATTCTTAATGAAATAATATTAATTTAATTTGTATATACTTTGTACTTAACAATTTTCATACATTCCTTTGGCTATATCCTTAACCTTTAAAATATAATAATACAGAATAGGTATTGCCTTGTTTTGTTTTGTTTTGTTTTAGGCCATACCCAGTGAGGCTCAGGGCTACTTCCAGCCAAGAAAGTACTCCTGTCTGTGCTCTGGAGACCATATGGGATGCTAAGGGCTGAATCCTGGTTAACTGTGTATAAGGCAATCACCTTACCTGCTGTACTATTGCTCTGACCTCAGGTATTGTCTTCTTTAAAGATGTTTAAAAAAGAGAGGGGTTCGATTTGTAGTACAGTGGGTGGGTGCTTGACTTCTATGCAGCCAAACCAGGTTCAACTCCCAGGACCACATATAGTCCTATGATGAGAGGAGAAACCTTACATCTATGTTTAATTGACTAGAGACGCATCTTCAGTGATTCAGTGTCATTTGGCAATCACTATCACTATCACTATCTTCCCATTCATCATCTATTTGCTAGAGCGGGCACCAGTAATACCTCCATATGCCCTGCCTCATGCTAGTAGAACCCAAAGGCATCCGCCCGCTCCAGAAACATAAAGAGCCTCAAACCATTTTATTAGGTCATGGGAATGACCTAATATAAATGTTACTGGTATTTGGCATATCAAATACTACACGAGCAGCTAGCCAGGCTTGCCGTGCGGGTGGCATACTCTTGCAGTCACCTCTAAATAAAGCAATTATTGATGAACTGTGCGGTCGCTAGCGGTCACTCGAGCCGGGCTGTGATAGTAATCAACAAAAGCAAAAATAAACAAATGGAACTACATCAAATTAAAGTTTCTGTACTGCAGAAGAAACAATGTATAGAATAAAGACACCACACAGACTGGGAGAGAATATTCAGTCATTCACCCACCACACATATGACCTTTAAAATATAAGGTTCTTTGAATATATTTTCATAGTTGTATAGTATTTCTTCATTGGAAATACAATAATGTAATGACTTGTTGAAAATACAGGTTATTAACAATTTTTCTAAGATACTTTAATAAGTTTGCTCTACATTTTCAATTATTTTCTGTAGAAACAAACATACCTGTTCCTTGAAATCAATTTCTAAACTTGGACTTTCAAGGTCAAATAGAGTAACTTTTGACCAAGTAACATTCCAAATAACATTCCAAATAACAGTGCAAATAACATTTTGGAACTGGATAGAAATAATTCCAAAAAAGTTAGTGTGAAATATATTGCATATCAGCACTACTGAGTATATAATCACTGCTTAGGATTCAAAATTATGAAATATGTATTCTATGTTCTTGCTGGTAATTGAATATTTGTTTTAGTTTGGTGTTGGGCTCTGCTACTTTCTGTCACAAGTTTATTTCATTTTCAGTCAATGGTGAGATTAGAAAGATGCTGGTTCTGAACCTACTTTTTTTAAAGTAGACAAATATATCATAAAAATGTCCTCCTAGGGTGGGGTGCTGAAACACTATGTGACCGAAACTTCCAAACATGAACAACGTTGTAATTGTATATCTCACGGTGGTATAATAAAATATTTAATTAAAAAATGTCCTCCTAATCTTAAAGCCCAATAAAAATGTGTATATTATTTGGCAGAATATAAAATTTCGGACATATAAAATAGTTTCCATTTTAGCCAAAAAATCATGTTTTTAATGAGGTTTGTAGGGAGTACAAGATGCCGCTCTGTCTCACGTTCATTGATTTACAGAAAGCCTTTGATTCCGTGGAGACTGAAGCAGTCATCGAAGCCCTAGCCAAACAAGGTGTTCAAACCCAATACATCAAGATCCTTCGTGAGCTGTATTACAGATTCACCATCAGGATCTCACCATTCTACAAAGAAGTGATCATTGATGTCAAAAGAGGGGTTCGACAGGGTGATACCATTTCACCAAAACTCTTCAGCGCCACCCTCGAGAACATCATGCGACAATTAGAATGGGAAGAAATGGGAGTGAAGATAGATGGTCAGCAACTACACCACCTCTGCTTCGCTGATGACATTGTTCTAATAACACCAAACATCAGTCAAGTGGCACAAATGCTGGCTGACTTCGACCAAGAATGTGGAAAGATAGGTCTACAGCAGAATCTAAAGAAAACTATGTTTATAAAAATGAACTAGTTCCAGAGGCCCCATTCACTCTCAACGGAACAAACATCTCTGAATGCAGCAGTTATGTGTACCTAGGTCGAGAAGTCAACATGATGAACGACCTAAAACCTGAGCTGCGCAGGAGGAAGAGAGCGGCATGGAATGCCTTCAAAGGCATTGAAGAAATAGCTAAAGGGACAAAGAACCTCTGGCTCCGGGCACATCTCTTTGACTCCACCATTCTCCCTGCATTAACATATGCCTCAGAGACCTGGGCCCTACGAAAGCAGGATGAGAATGCTATTCTGGGTCTCCCAGAGAGGAATCGAAAGAGTTATGCTTGGAATACCATGCCTTACTCAAGTGAGAGAAGGAATCCAGAGTTCCGACCTCCATCGCTGTTCCAGAATCAGGGATGCTGTCTCGTTTGCCAAGGCATCGAAAATCAGATGGGCTGGACATGTAATGCAATTTGGAGACAACCGCTGGACTAGGGCCATTACCGACTGAATCCCACGGGATGTCAAAAGATCACGTGGCCACCCACCTACAAGATGGTCAGGCTTCCTTGTCAACACCCTAAGGAACGGTTTGAGGCTCTTCATATTCCTAAATCAACCAGATGCCATTGGGCTACATCGGCACGTGATAGGGTCCAATGGTAATGTTACTGGCGCCCGCTCAAGCAAATCGATGAATAATGGTATTCAAGTGATCAAGTGATCAAGTGAAGCAAAATGTACATCCTTGTGGACTGAAAGTTATTTTAATTTTGTCTTATACAGGAAAGTATACTGTTTTGCTCCTATAAATGTTATATTTAAAAATGGCCATTTAAAAACTTTTTTGCAAATGAACATCTGCTACACCATGACTTTGAAGTTTCAGCAGAAATGAATTTAGCACTTCATTTCTCCATAAATTTGGGCATAGTAAACATTTACAGACCGTTTTTAGGATTTTATCAGAATACACCAATATGAAAAGTTTCAAAGGGAAGTATATTAACCTACTAGGAGAGGCTGAATTACAGTGATTTCCCAGATGAGCAGACAGATAATATAAAATGGTAACTACAACTACCTTTAATCCAATGACTGTAACTGTAATCCAAAGAGTTCTCATCATCAATGATTTTAGGTAGGGTAGTGTATGGTATAATGTCTCTAACTGACTGCCTTAAAAAATACATAGGACCACGGTCACCTATATTTTACTTATCACCTAAAATTTATTGTTGTTTGAAGTTAGCATCTAAAGTAAATTATTTTGTCCTATTAAGGCTCCTGAAAATCTGTCTGATGATATTATAAAGAATGTGGAAGACCAGGAAAGGAGACAGCATGGCAAGGATGATAATAATCGGGCCATTGTCCATGCCCTGACTTCTTCACCATTTTGAAATGACTAAATTCTTATTTTTTAAGCATGATAGCACTTTTATTGGGCTCAAGTTGGATATAGTTAATTAAGTTCATTTTAAAAGTATCTAAAAGACAAAGTAGTAGAAATTAAGACAAATCGATTTAATTTAAGCAGCTTCATCATAAGGTCTTATATTTTAAAAGAACTTAGAAAAAAGAACACAGAACTGTTGATTGCTGTGTTTATAGTGGTTCACACAGAATGATTGTCAGTTGTCTTCTGGAAACAAACTCCATTTTAGCTTTAAAAACAAACTCCATTTTAGCCTTAAATTCTTTTTTTTAATTTTTTTTCTCTCTTTATTTTTTATTTTTCTTAATTGATATCTTATTATACCACCATGAATATACAATTCCAAAGATGTTCATGTTTGGATTTCAGTCTTAAGTGTTCCAGCACCCTTCTCACCACCAATGTCCCCAATTCCCTCCCCCTCCCGTAGCCTGCCTCTTTGGCAGTTTTATCTCTTTTCTCTCTATCTCAGACTTGCTTGCTCTCTCTCCCTTTCTCTCTTCCTTCTCTTACACATTGTAGATTGCAATACATACATTTAGAGGTTATCGTGTGCATCTTTTTGCTTATATTCAATGCTCAGTTCAAGGCTGGTATTATCACTATTGACAATTGTTAGAACACTTTTAACTTATCTGTCTTACCTAATCTCTGACTCCCACATGTTTGTGGTAGATTCCACCTTTGACAAGACCTCCTGATCCATGTTTTGCCTCACCTTGGATATTGGTATCATAATATATATATACACATATATATGTGTGTGTGTACATATATATGTATATGTATGCATGTATGTATGTATATGTATATAATGCAAAGAAATGCAGTCATTCTATATCTGTCTTTTTCCTTCTGGCTAATTTCACTCAATTTGATCCTCCCCATGTCCATCCATTTATATAGGCTTAAATTCTTATGCTTATTTTAAAAATTTATTTATTTTATTTAAACACCATGATTTACAGTGTTGTTCACAATACAGTTGTTCCAGGAATTCAGTATTCCAAATGACCAGTACCACCACCAATGTGCCCTTACCTCCACAAAATCCCCTCATTTTCCACCCACCCCCCAAGCTTGTTCCCATAGCAGGCCCTAATTAATTTACTTTATATTGTTCATTACAACGTAAATCTTGTAATGGTGTTGCTAAAGTTGTGATCTTTCTACCGAATTGTTGCATGCAAATTGAACCATCTGTGTTGTTGCTTTCACTTATTGAACTTACTGAACTTAGTGGGCTTCTATTCATTTTTTAACAAAGCTGTTGATGTTACTTTGTTACAGACATTCAGTATTCAACCCCAATCCCACACCATTGCAACTTCACACTACCATTATTTCCAAATTTACCAGCCATTCCTTAAGCCTGCCCCTATAGCAGACCCTTCATAGAAATTTTTGTGTTTCTTTACAGACTTAAAATGCTGGTTGAAGATATTTAGAAATGTATTTATTTATCTTTTAATATTTGGGATGGACTAAGAAGGGCACAGGACTTACTCCTGGCAGCGCTCAGGGGACCATATGTGGTACAGAGTGTCCAATCTGTGCTGGCTCTGCACAGGCAAGTGCCGTACCTGCCATACTATCATTCTGGCCCCTACATTCATAAATTTAAAACAACTGATTTAATAATCCTAAAGAGAATATGTCTCACATACATGAGAGACTCACAGACATGGGGCAGAGCTGTTACTGGCTCTCTCTATACCCAGCTGCTCACGAGGCGCACGGGAGGGATGGCGGGTTCTAGTCCTGGCCCGCCACCCCAGAAGAGCCTCGCAACAAGCCAGATGACCCCACACACAAGCCAGACGACCCCCCAACTCCATGAGGGCCTCCATTTTCCACATCTGGACTTCCCTCTCGATCAAACTCCACCCACAGACCAGCCTATCACAGCCCGGCTCATTGAGATCCACCCTGCAGCAGTCTTTTTTTAAATCCGGCTCAAGTATGCTGATCCAGAGACTCACAGGCATGGGGCAGAGCTGCTACTGGCTCTCCCTGTGCCCAGCCTCTCACGAGGCGCCCAGGAGGGATGGCGAAGTTCTAGCCCTGGCCCGCCACCCCAGCAGAGCCTCGCAACAAGCCAGACGACCCCCAACTCCATGAGGGCCTCCATTTTCCACATCCGGACTTCCCTCTCATCAGAACTCCACCCAGCAGACCAGCCTATCATAGCAGGCTCACACGGCCACTTGCGGGTTTCACGGTTCTTCAATAAATGCTGGATTTAGAGGTGACTACAAGAGTATGCCACCTGCACAGCAGAGCCTGCCAAGTTACTCGTATCGTATTTGATATGCCAAATACCAGTAACAATTATAGACCTCATTCCCATGACCTGATGGAATGGTTTGAGGCTCTTTATGTTCCTGGAGCAAGCAGGTGCCCGTGGGCTCTACTAGCATGAGACAGGACATATGGAGATGTTACTGTTGCCCGCTCTAGCAAATCGATGATGAACGGGAAGACAGTGATACAGTGAAAGAGAGTATGTCTGAAAGTTTGTCTCAGTGTTTGACTTGACCTACAAGAATTTCTTTGAGACTTATTTTCTAAACACTACCCTAGGATCTTGGGCCATCAAAATGCTCTGTAAGCTTGAATTTCTTTCCCTCTAATGCAAAGTTCCACTGTTCTATCTTTGCAAGCTCTTACACTGCATTCAGAAGGATTATATTGACAAGGGTAAAATTTTTCTCCTACAGGAGAATGCTATGCTTCTGTTAAGTGCTAATATAGCATTTATGTGTGGGTACCTTAATAATAGCCCCCACTTACCTAATGAAAGTTGAAAGCAAACAGTGCTCTCTAGATTTTATTATGACTAAAGTGATGGCAATTTGAGGCAAATTATCCCTATTTTTGTTCCCATATCGAAAACAGAGATGCTAAAGCAATTGTTACATGCTTGGTATGGAATTAGGTTCCACTCTCATTAATCTAGAAGGAAGAGCATTTTTCATGTAAACAGCTCACAAGGGTCAGAGAGAAGAGCTGTTTCTATGAAAAATGCTTGTCAATAACTTTGCAAGTGATTTTTGAAATAAAGTGCCTGTAACCTGTCATTATTCCTTCCTCTGAAAGTTGAAAGTGAGTGGATGAAAATTGAGCATGCGAATTGAAAAAGGTGAGTTGTTATGGCCTTATCGACTTCAGGTAAAATGACTGTTTTAACTTGTTATTATTTTTCCATTCAGAGGTCAGGCAATGAACAATATTACAGTATAGACTGCAGTGTAAGCAAATTGGTATACAAAAAAGGCTATTTACCCACACTCACAAGAAAGAATAAGTCACTAATATCAAGGAGATTTGTATTCTCTACAAAACTGAAACAACCACAGTGCGCTGAAGGAGAACAAAAATGGATGTAAGTGGAAAGTACCAGGAAGCAAAAAACACAAAGCTGTTCAAATAAAGGTATATATGTTAAGAGGCCAGGTAAAACCAGAAATTTTAGTGACAATTTTCTAAAAAATCACATTAATTTTATTTGTTTTGCTAAGGAACTGGAAACCTATATGTTTAACAACTTTGTATATCATCCTTATTTTAGTCTACACAGGATTTTCTTGAAAGTACTTAACTGCTGAGTTTCCAAATCCATCTGATATATTTTTTAAACTGAATCACCATGAGATATGCAGTTACAAACTTGCTTATGATTGGATTTCTGTTATAAAATGTTCTAACACCTGTCCCTTCACCAGTCTATATTTCCTACCACCAATGCCCCAAGTTTCACTCCCCAGCCTGCTTCTGTGGCAGGCAAGTTTTCTCTCTCTCCCCCTCTCTCTCTCACACTCTCTCTCTCTATATCAGCATGTGCATTATGGAAGAGACCATTATAACAATGATGGTTGGAAATGATAACCTGATTAAAAGCAAAATATTATAGCAATCTTCCCTTTCCCTAGAGAAAAGAAATATCAATAAGACTTCAAAACATGAAAACAAAGTTTAGATATTAAAAAAAATCACTTTCTTGTTTCTTAGGGTGATTTTTTTTCTAATTCTGATGGTAGCTTAAGATTCTAATGTGGCTATTTTAGCTTTGCAAAAAAACTTTTTTTCTTCAAATTATCGGAGATGATTCTTACATCATCGGAGATAGATGTAGATTCTAATAACCACATTAGATTCTGGAAGCCACATTAGATTCTTGTAGCCACATTAGATTCTTGTAGATTCTAATCAACAATTCATTCATTCGTGTTGTGAATTCATTCATTCATTCATTAGATTCATTCGTGTTTGTGAATAATGTACATTCAGTACTAATACTCAGATATAATTTTCTATTTCCAAAGACCATTTTTTGGAAATGCTTTCTGTTGTTTTTATGATTCTTCTACTGTAGATTATGTTGTCATAAATGAGTATATATAGACATATATATGAGTATATATTACATATACATATGTATGTACCCATATACAGATATAATTATACTCATTTAATATAGATAGAATGCTATACATAGAGTAGAATATTAGAAAGATAGGTCTACAGCTGAATCTCAACAAAACAATGTTCATAAAAATGAACTAGTTCCATAGGCCCCATTCACTCTCAACGGAACAAACATCTCTGAATGCAGCAGTTATGTATACCTAAGTAGAGAACTCAACATGATGAAATGTCCTAAAACCTGAGCTGTGCAGGAGGAAGAGAGGGGCATGGAATGCCTTGAAAAGCATCGAAGAAATAGCTAAAAAAGACAAAAGAAACTCCGGCTCAGGGCACATCTCTTCGACTCCACCCTTCTCCCTGCATTAACATGCGACTCAGAGACCTGGGCCCTATGAAAGCAGGATGAGAATGCTATTCGGATCTCCCAAAGAGGAATCGAAAGAGCTATGCTTGGAATATTATGCCTCACTCAATTGAGAGAAGGAATCTGGAGTTCTGACCTCCGTCGCTATTCCAGAGTCAGGGACACTGTCTCGTTTGCCAAGGCATCGAAAATAAGATGGGCTGAACATGTAATGTGATTTGGAGATGACTGCTGGACTAAAGCCGCTATCGACTGGATCCCATGGGATGTCAAAAGATCACGTGGTCGCCCACCTACAAGACGGTCAGACTTCTTCATCAAGACCCTGAAAAACGGTTTGAAGCTCTTCGTATTCCTGAAGCAACCAGATGCCATTGGGCTACACTGGCACGTGATAGGGTCAAATGGAAATGTTACTAGTGCCCGCTCTAGCAAATGGATCATTAACAGGATGTCAAGTGATCAAATGATCAAGTGACCAAACTGATAAAGGGTTAATATCCAGGATATATCAGGCACTGGTAGAACTTTACAAGAAGAAAACAAACAACCCCATCAAAAAATGGGGGAGAAGAAATGAACAGAAACTTCAACAAGGAAGAAATTCGAATGGCCAAAAATCATGAAAAAATGCTCATCATCACTAATCATCAGAGAGATGCAAATCAAAACAACAATAAGATATCATTTTACACCACAGAGACTGGCACATATCCAAAAGAACAACAAGTACTGGCGTAGATGTGGGGAAGCAAGCAGATGCCATTAGGCTACACTGGCACGTCATAGGGTCAAATGAAAATGATACTGGCGAC
Source organism: Cryptotis parvus (assembly GCA_021461705.1). Classification (NCBI taxonomy): domain Eukaryota; kingdom Metazoa; phylum Chordata; class Mammalia; order Eulipotyphla; family Soricidae; genus Cryptotis; species Cryptotis parvus. The sequence goes on along the minus strand of JAJIBD010021355.1, from coordinate 13,072 downwards.
TGCTGGAGCAAATAAATGAATAACAGAATGTCAAGTGATCAAGCGATCTAGTGATTAGTATAGAATAATATATATATATATATATATATATATATACACACACATATATATACTGTTGAAAAGTCAATTACTAAAAAAGCAAGTTTAGGATGAGAAAGGGTTACATATAACTTTTAAAATATGCACATATATCTACTGAGCAAATTTTCACATAATTTTGGGGTTCATTTAGTTCTAAGTAATTTCAAAATTATTAAGTGATTTAGTTATTTTATTCATTTAGTTCTAAGTTGTTCATTCATTTAGTGATAATTTCAAAATTAAAATGAAGTGATTTCAAAATAATTATGACCTACATAAAATTTATTGGCATATTTGCTTAGATTTGCTTATTTTTTTATTTCTTTAAACAAATACTGATGGAACACTGTACCAAACAAGCTAACGCTATAACTTCTGTAGAGTCCTTATCTTCGCCTAGATAGGGTAATGCATGAAAACATATGTTGCCATGACAGTTCAGAAAGAATGGAAGTTCTGTGGAGGCAAGGGTTATTAGCTATTTCACTTCAGTGGCATATCCTTACTACCTAGACCAGAAGGGGACTTCCAGCAGACACCTGCAGATACCAATCAAAAGTGGATGGCCATGATAGGGTATGCACAGTGCATTACCAGACTATTTAAAGTTGGGGAAGACTTTTCTAGTGAAGCACAGACCTAATGTTCTGAAATATTGATGATAAATCAGGGCCTTCTGTTTCAAGGAGCAGAGTATGACAAAACGGAAGATAGAGCAGAAAGCTAGATAAACTGCTGTTAATTCTACATGACTCCAACAATAACTGAGGATTAGGACATGCAGTTTATTTAAGTAAATATGTCCAGAACCTGACAGGTCTTGTAAGCAATGCTAAAGAATTATAAGATCATATTAGATGCCATTAAATTATAATAAGCATAAAGTAATTTTTTCCAAGTAGACATATCTTAACAAAAGTTTACTCTGGCTCAAATGTGGAAATGAACTGAATTGGGAGACCAGAATTAGAAGATCTCACAGAAACCCAGGCAAAAATTAAACAGCAGTGATCTAAAATAAGATTAAAATAAAAGTCAGGGAAAATGGTCGATTTGGGTAATATTAAGAAGTTGGAAGTGACTAGCCTTGGTAGCTACATGGAGAAGCGTCCACAGAGACAGAAGCAAGGAAAAAACCCAATTCTCCAGCCTTAAGCATCTAAATATACAGACGACATTTCCCAAGATGGGGATGATAGGTATACTGGGGGAAAAGGCAAGTTAATATTTATATTAGTTATTTAAAGTATCATATTGTTATGTTCTGGCTTCCTTTACATACTTCTCGTAAAGTCTCAGACTAGATTTGTACAAATTCATTACAAATAGATAAAACATCTATCTAGCTATTACAAAATAGTTATAAGAAAATGTTTCGGATGTGTAAGACAAACTGAATTTTTCAGTATAAAAATATTCCTCTTTTTTCAAAAATTTTTTGTGAAATACAAATGTATAAAAAGAGAAAAATATTTCTAGGAGCTAAGTCACTATAACTACTCTGAGTTTTTACTTTCTAGTGAAAAACATGACACCACAAAGAAAATCACTATCACTATCACTATCTTCTCGTTAATCATCTATTTGCTAGAGCGGGCACCAGTAATATCTCCAAATGTCCTGTCTCATGCTGTAGAACCCAAAGGCATCCACTTGCTCTAAGAACATAAAGAGCCTCAAACCATTATATTAGGTCACAGGAATGACCTAATATAAATGTTACTGGTATTTGGCATATCAAATACTACACTGGCAGCTAGCCAGGCTTGCTGTGCCGTAGGTGTTGTAGTCACCTCTAAATAAAGCATTTATTGATGAACTGCGCAGCCACTAGGGGCGCGCAAGCCAGGCTGTGATAGTCTGGTCTGCTGGGTGGAGTTGTGATAAGAGGGAAGTCCAGATGTGGAAAATGGCGGCCCCCATGGAGTAGGGGAGGGTGGTCTGGCTTGTTGTGAGGCTCTGCCGGGTGGCAGGCCAGGGCTAGAACCCGCCATGCCTCCCGGGCACCTCATGAGCAGCTGGGCACAGGCAGAGCAAGTAGCTGCTCTGCCCCATGTCTGAGAGCCTCTGGTTCAGTATACCTGGGCCGGATTGAAAAAAAAAACTGCTGCAGGGTGGCTTTTGATGATCCGGGCTGTGATAGTCTGGTCTGCTGGGTGGAGTTGTGACGAGAGGGAAGTCTGGATGTGGAAAATGGCGGGCCCCGTGGAGTAGGGGAGGGTGGTCTGGCTTGTTGTGAGGCTCTGCCGGGTGGCAGGCCAGGGCTAGAACCTGCCATGCCTCCCAGGCACCTCATGAGCAACTGGGCACAGGGAGAGCAAGTAGCAGATCTGCCCCATGTCTGAGAGTCTCTGGTTCAGCATACCTGGGCGGATTGAAAAAAAAAACTGCTGCAGGGTGGCTGTCGATGATCCGGGCTGTGATAGTCTGGTCTGCTGGGTGGAGTTGTGACGAGAGGGAAGTCCGGATGTGGAAAATGGCGGGCCCCATGGAGTAGCGGAGGGTGGTCTGGCTTGTGAGTCTCTGCCGGGTGGCAGGCCAGGGCTAGAACCGGCTATGCCTCCCAGGCACCTCATGAGCAGCTGGGCACAGGGAGACCAAGTAACTGCTCTGCCCCATGTCTGAGAGTCTCTGGTTCAGCATACCTTATTAACGTTGGTATCACTAAAGAAAATCACCACAAGGAATATATTTGCCACTTATTTATGTTTGTTTCGGCAGAGCCTGGCAAGCTGCCCATGTCGTATTTGATATGCTAAATACCAGTATCTCATTCCCATGAGCTGACGGAATGGTTTTAGGCTCTTTATGTTCCTGGAGAGAGCAGATGCCCTTGGGCTACACTAGCATGTGACTGGATGTATGGAGATGTTACTGGTGTCCACTCAAGCAAATCGATGAGCATTGGGAAGACAAGTGATACAAATGATTTATGTTTGTTTATTTTTGGTTTGAGGATCATATCTGACAGTGCTCAGGACTTACTCCTGGCTCTGTGCTAAGGGATCACTCCTACCAGTACTGAGGGGACTATATGCTGTACTGGGATTTACATCAGGGTTTTCCTTGTCCAAGGAAAGTGTCTTAACTATATTATCTCTGAACTATCTCTCCAGCCAATGTACTTAACACTTTAGGAGTTGAATAAGTTTATTGATTAAATTCACTTTAAATTTTGTATCAATTGTATTATATATTTTAAAGTCAAGCAATGTATATGCCTAAATAAGTTTCTAAACAGAATAATAATTTTTATCTTGTATCTCTCTTGGATATATCAAAGACATTGAAATAAATATAGCAAAGCTACTTACAATGCAAATGCTCATCCCTTTCAACAACCCCCACCACACATACACACACACACACACACACAACAATTTACAAACTAAGCTTTGTAAATTAGTTCTCTCATTCTGTTGCCTTTGGCACTTTATTGCTACCTTGCTGTGTTATCTTTAACCTACACATATGTATGTGAGTATCTCTATCTGTCCTTTCCCCTATAACTGACTTCACCCAGCACAGTTTCTTCTAGTTTCATCCATGTCATGGCAAATCAAATGAATTTTTTTTCTTAGAGCTGCAGTATTCCATTGTGTATATCTACCACAACTTTTTGATATATTCATTCACAGTTGAACACTTGGATTCTTTCCATATCTAGGCAATCACTTACTTAAGTGATGAGATAAACATAAGAATATACATATATCCTTTTGAATTACCATTTTTGTGTTTGGGGGCTAGATGCTAAGAAGTGGTGTTGATGGGTCATATGGGAGTTCTACTCCTATTTTTTGTAGACATTACTATATTGCCTTACCCAGAGGATGGACCAGATGACAATCTCACCAATAGCGGATGAGGGTTCCTTTTTTTTCATTGCAACCCTGACAACACAGGCTGTTACCAGACTTTTCAATATGTGACATTCTCACTAGTATGAGAGGATGTCTGAAAATTGTTTTGGTTTGAATTTCCTTAATCATGAGAGATGATGAGCACTTTTTTATGCTTCTTGGCCATCTTAAAATATTTTATAGAAAAAGAACTTCAGGCATGGAAGGCAACTGTTAGAAAAATAAAAGGAAATTATAGACTATAGAATCACATCATATGTGAGAGAAACATACGTGATAAGTACCATAGGAAATTTTTGTCCTAAATTTTATCAAAATAATTGTGAAATGGGAGATAAGTATCCATTGTTCCCTGCTGATTGATTCTTCTTGATCCTTCTGTGTGAAACGCTCACTGATAATTCCTGTGACTAAAGAAACATATTTTTCAGTATAAAGCTCTATTATATTTCAAACTAAAGTTCGGACATTTTACATTTTTCATACACTCTAATGAGCAAGCTGTGGACATGGTAGCATAAGCAGTATACTTAAGAGACAGCTTACAGGATTTAGATCAACCCAATGTAAATGACTCCAAGGTAGATATACACAATGAGAGGCAAAATCTTTCCCAAACCAGCTCTGATTCAATGAGAAGCTTCTCTACACACACCAAAAGTGATTTACAAAAGGGCTTTAATTTTTTCTTCTTAGAAACAAATTCACCAATGTGTACTTCCACTTAGTGATTTGCAACCAAATCAAGAGGTCTGAACCAAAAGGCATGTTTCATTATAACCAAACCAGTCTTGCTCCAGAGTCAGAACTTTTAGTCTACCAATAGATTGAATTTTCAATTTGAAAAACAATCAGGATACAAAAGATCTCACTTTTCTCTAGATCATGTCATATTCCTTTACCACAGTAGCCTAAATTATATGTAAAGTCTTAGTTTATAGGACATTTGCTATACCATGGGATGGTTATTGTTGATTTGAATTCAAAAGGTATACAACTGAATGGTATTTTGAGATTTTCACGGAAATTAGCTTATAAAATTCTGTTTTATTATGTCAGCTATTTTCAAAGTGGAAAACTACCTTCTCGTTTATCATTTGTTTAATTACAAATTTTAATACAGTCTATCTAAAACAAAAATCAACAGGCAGGTTGGGGGTGATAGAAGTGAAACTGGGGACATCAGTGGTGGGAAATGTACACTGGTGGATAGATAGGTGCTGGACATTGTATGACTGAATCCAATCATGAACAGCTTTGTAGTAGTCTAACTTACAGTGATTTAATACATTTTTAAAGAGTTTATAGTTATGGAATCAAAGAGAGAGCAAGGGTCAAGGTGCTTGCCTTATATTTGGCTAACCACAGTTTGATCCCAGGAACCACATGGTCCCTTGAGCATCACCAGAAGCGACCCCTGAGCACAGATCCAGGAGTAGCACCTGAACTTCACCATGTATGGGCCAAAAACCAATGAAAAGAAAAGAATCAGTAGTTGCATCTTTGTAGGTATTTTGGCAGTTGTTTGCAGACTAAATAGCAGAATAAAAATATGTCTTATGCAATTTCAATTATTACATCTTGAGGTTATAGGAAAGGGAATAAGTCATAGGTGGTTCTAGTCATTATCTCAAGATCAGTTACCTGGATCCCAAGTGTATGGATAGGTGTAATAACCTTATTATGTGAGTTATGGTTCAATGTCCTTTTCACTGCTTACCAACTTGCAAAAACAAGAGGAAAATAGATGTATTGAAATAGAGAAACAGCTTTTATGTGTCATTAGAAAATCTACTTATGACTTTAAAATTTACCCATAAGGGGAAAAACAGAAACTAAACTAATAATCTCAATACCTAAAGAGCATAACAAAACCTTTTTAGCAGCATTGGGGTATTTTTCCATAGCTTAATCCTTTGTGAGATAAATGCACCATACTGTCCATAACATACCACCTTGTGACAATTTAGTTTTGGGGAAATATAAACTATGGGATATGCAAAAATATCTATGAAATATCTTTCTGTATTAAAAATGATAAAAAAGAGCCCTAATATACCAACTTTATAAAATATTAATTGATCTGTATTCAGTTAATAATATGAAAGAAGATACTATGATTCCAGAACCCGCCTCTCCTAATCTGATACAGTCATAGAAGAAAAAATCTTTTTTTTAGCTTTTTTTTGAGTCACACCCAGCAATGCTCAGGGATTACCCCTGGCTCTGCAATCAAGAATTACTTCTGGCATTTATTCATATGCTTTGGCCATTCGAATTTCTTCCTGTCATCTCCTATCCCCATTTTTGGTAGGGTTGGCTGTTTTCTTCTTGTAAAGTTCTACCAGTGCCTGATATATCCTAGATATTAACCCCTTATCAGATGGGTATTGGGTGAATCTTCTTTCCCATTCTATGGACTGTCTTTTTGTCTTTGTCACTGTTTATTTTGAGGTGAAGAAATGTTTTAGTTTCATGTAATCCCATATGTCTATCTTTGCTTCCAATTGCTTTGTTAGTGGTGTTTCATCTTTGAAGATGCCTTTAGCTTCAATGTCATAAAGGGGTTTTCCAACATACTTTATGTATTTAAGTCTAATTGAGATCTTTAATCTATTTTTATCTGACTTTTGTGCATGGTGTTAGAAAGAGGTCCAAATTCAATTTTTACATGTAGCTTCCCAATTTTCCCAGCACCACTTTGAAGAGGCCTTCCTTGCTCCATTTTGTACTTTTTGCTCCTTTATCAAAGATTAAATGATCAGGTATTTGAGGATGGGTGTCAGGGTACTCAACTCTATTCCATAACACCATAAGTCTGTTTTATTCCAATACCATACTGTTTTAGTTACTACCACTTTGTAGTACAGTTTGAAGTTGGGAAAGGTGATGCCTCCCATCTTCTTTTTCCCAGGGATTACTTTAGCTATTCGAGGGGTTTATTATTCCATACAAATTTCAGGAGTGTTTGGTCAATTTATTTGAAGAATATCATGGGTATCCTTGTAGGGACTGCATTGAATCTGTATAAAGCTCTAGGGAGGGCTGGAGTGATAACACAGCGGGCAGGGCATTTGCCTTGCACACAACCAACCTGGCTTCAATCCCTGGCATCCCATATGATCCCCTGAATGCTGCCAGGAGTAATTCCTGAACAAAGAGCCAGGAATAACCCCTGAGCATCTCCAGGAGTGACCCAAAAAAGAAAAATAAAAATCTCTAGGGAGTTTTATCATTTTGACAATGTTAATTCTCCCAATCCATCTGCAGGGGATGTGTTTCCATCTCTTCGTGTCCTCTTTTATTTCTTGAAGCAGTGTAATTGTGTATATCATGGTGGTGTAATAAAATATTAAAAAAAAATAATTACTCCTGAAAGTGCTTTGGGATCATATTGGATACCAGGGATAGAACCTGGATCAACAACACAGAAGGCAAACAGCATCCCTCTGTACTATTGCTATTGCCTCATAGAAGAAAACTCTGGCTATTCTTAAATTCTGTAATATATTTAAAACATAAACTGAAGAAAGCAACAGAAATATAGCAACAAAAGTGCTCTTCTCCTTCATATAGAATAAATAGAGTTTAACAGATTCTGGTTGTCCTGCAACAACCAGTGTTAAAAAAAAAATCAAACTGATAAATTTCTTTTGAAATATTTATTCATAAGACATCATAATATCCTTTGAATAAATAATACTCATTTTGCCCAAAAGAGAAGCTTAACATTTATTTAAATATAGTGCAGCTTGCGAGGGAGAGATACTGTGCTGAGCTACGCATTATACTAATGGCATTGGGTGCAAAATGAGTCATCGTGGTTTTTATTTATTCATTCATCCTTAAATCCTTTCAAAAAAATCTTCAAGGCACTAATAACAATTTCATTATTATCAGTAAAAAAAATCGTTTCAGATAAAAAGGCAATAGACCAAAAAAAAAGGCAATAGGCATTAAATCTAGAGATAGCATTAAATTATCAGCAAAGAGGACTTGAAAGAGTACCACACACACCATCCTGGATACAATATACTGAGAGTTCACATTACTTTGTTCAGGTAACCGTCTTTATAAAATTTGTGATTAGGATAGGCTCTTCTCTGTAAGAAGACATTCTTAACTCAGGAAATTAAAAATATACAAGAAGTTTCTTATGACATTTCTAGAAAATATGGAGAAAAAACTATATCAGAAAACAATCCCTTATTATGTTTATGAGATATATCATTAACAGTATTGTAAATCTCAGAATCTCAATAAATATTTTTTTAAAAAATGAAGCTCCCTTAAAGTACAACAGAAATCAACTAAATGTCATGTGAAACTCATAACACCTTATCTCTAGAGGTTATCTAATCAATCTGAACAAATTCATTACTTTAAATTCAGATAATTCTCATTAAGTTAGTCTTATGCTAAATGACTAGATTAGAAATAAGATAAAAAGAAAGTTTCTATAAAATTTCAACAGCTGCCTTTCTTTTTACCTCATCTTCATCACTGTCACTGTATGATGATGTCTTCCCATTCATCATCGATTTGCTCGAGCGGGCACCAGTAACATCTCCATATATCCTGTCTCATGCAAGTAAAGCCCAAGGGCACCTGCTTGCTCCAGGAACATAAAGAGCCTCAAACCATTCCATCAGGTCATGGGAATGAGGTCTATAATTGTTACTGGTATTTGGCATAACAAATACGACACGGGTAGCTTGCCAGGCTCTGCCTTGAGGGTAGCATATTCTTGTAGTCATCTCTAAATCCAGCATTTATTGATGAACTGCGTGGCGAAATCAGCCTCGTGAGGCGGGCTGTGATAGGCTGGTCTGCTGGATGGAGTGCTGACGAGAGGGAAGTCCGGATGTGGAGAATGGAGGCCCTCATGGAGTTGGGGATCATCTGGCTTGTTGTGAGGCTCTGATGGGGTGGCGGGCCAGGGCTAGAACACGCCATCCCTTTCGGGCACCTCGTGAGCAGCTGGGCACAGGGAGAACCAGTATCAGCTCTGCCCCATGTCTGTGAGTCTCATCTTCATATGTGGATGTATATAGCTCAAAGTGTAAATGCTTAAGTGCTTGAAGGGGATTATATTACATAATACTCACATGAAGTACCTGTATACCTTCAAACTGTCCATAGCAAACTTACCCTCCACTATCTCTGCTCTTTTGAGAACTTCAACTCTTCCTAAGGTGCAAGGCCAACAGCCTATCATGTTGGCAACATGGATGAAGATCAGAGTTGCAGCTACAACCATAGGAAGATGGCAAGTCACATACAGAATCTGCACCAAATGGAAGAATCAGAGCTTTTAGAACAATCAGAACTCTAGGATGATGGCAAACTACTTCAAAGAGGAAGGGAAAAATACACATAACTGCCTGAAACTGGGTGCTGGGACCAGACAATATTCTTGCAATTTTAACATGCATTAGTGGCAGACTTTTCACTGTCACTGCTTTTTGGAAATCTATATAACTCTGTCCTTGCAGCAAGGACTGGATACAAATACTTGTAGTTGGACTTAGAGAACAGTTCTGGACTTTTTACTTGGACTGTTAAAGTGTCACAAAAGAGGAGACATTAAGGGACTTTATACTGAGGGCTCCCACTACCCAATTTGATTACATTTTGGCCACTGTCCCACCACACATCTTCATTAGGTTTTTATGTAGAAAATAGGAATTCCTCAACAAGTGTCACAGCACCTCCACCTATAAGAGCCAATGCCTGAAAAGTTCCATCTGTGTTTCAGTCAATAAGAAAAATCTAGGGGGCCAGAATGATAGCACAGCGGGTAGGGTGTTTACCTTGCATGCAGCCAACCCAGGTTTGATCCCCGGCATCCCATATGGTCCCCCAAGCACCTCCAGGAGTAATTCCTGAGTGCAGAGCCAGGGGTAACTCCTGAACATTGCTGCTTGTGACCTAAAAAAAAAAAAAAAAAAGAAAAATTTTCAAAATTCACAAATCTTAGCAACCTAGAAATAAAAAAATCTGTATTATTGCCTTGTTACCACCTCTCCCTATGCTCAACTGATCATGAGGTGCCCAGGAGGGAAGGCAGGTTCTAGCCTGACCTGCCATCCCAATAGAGCCTTGCAAGAAGCCAGAGAAACCACCACACCTGTGAGGGCTGCTATTTTCAACATCCGGATTCCACAGCTCATCAGAGCTCTACCCAAGAAGAAAAGCCAATCTCTCCTCATTTCATTTCATCAGTAAATGCACAAGATGAGAGCCTACTACTGAGAGTATACCACCTGCAGGACAGAGCTTGGCAAGCTACCCATGTCGTATTTCATATGCCAAAACCAGTAACAATTATAGAACTCATTCCCATGACCTGAAGGAATGGTTTGAGGTTCTTCGTGTTCCTGGGGTGAGCAGATGCCCTTGGACTACACTACCATGCCACAGGACGTATTAAGATGTTACTGGTGCCCCCTCAAAGCAAATCGACGAACAACAGGAAGACAAGTGATACAAGTGGTATTACTGCCTAATAACTTTTAGGCAGAAGTCAATGACATGAAAAGATATTCTAATACAGAATGTAACATAAAATTAGGAAGGAAGGCAAATAAGGGATTCTTGGACATTAAAGCTAGAAAACATCTTCAGGGATGCTGGATATGAAAAACACAAAAATTTGAAATAAAAACATTCAAAGAAATACAATTAGCAGACTCAATGTCATGGAGGAATGGATTTGTGAAACTGAAGATGACATTCCGGACTCAGGTAGAAGAATAAAAAGAATTATCACTGTCTTCCCGTTCATCATCGATTTGCTCGAGCGGGCCCCAGTAACATCTCCATATGTCCTGTCTCATGCTAGTAGAGCCCAAGGGCATCCGCTTGCTCCAGGAACATAAAGAGCCTCAATCCATTCCGGAATGAGGTCTATAAGTGTTACTGGTATTTGGCATATCAAATACAACACTGGTAGCTTGCCAGGCTCTGCTGTGCAGGTAGCATACTCTTGTAGGCATCTCTAAGTCCAGCATTTATTGGTGAACCCGCGGCCGCAAGCCAGGCGCTGATAGGCTGGTCTGCTGGGTGGAGGTCTGACGAGAAGTCCGGATGTGGAAAATGGAGGCCCTCATGAAGTGGGGGGTCGTCTGGCTTGTTGCGAGGCTCTGCTGGGGTGGTGGGCCAGGGCTAGAACCCACCATCCCTCCCGGGCGCCTCGTGAGCAGCTGGTCACAGGGAGAGCCAGTAGCAGCTCTGCCCCATGTCTGCGAGTCTCTGGACCGGTATCCTGAGCTGGATTTAAGAAAGACTGCTGCAGGGTGGAACTCGATGAGCCGGGCGCTGATAGGCTGGTCTGCTGGGTGGAGGTCTGACAAAAAGAATTAAAACCTGAGGAAAAGACAATTCCCCTGAGAATGATTAGACTCCCACAGAAGAGAAAAAATAAGAATAATTGGTATGCCAAGAAGTGAAGAGTGTGAGAGTAGAGCACCTAAATAAATGATAGCTTAGAACTGCATACACCCATGAGAAAGAACCAGAGAAGTCTATGAAGGTGGTAAATTAGAACACCCAATTATTTTAAACACAAAAAGACCCACAAGTAGAAGCTTCATCATTAAACTATCAGTCCATGAAATAAATATTAAATGCTGCTAGGCAAAAAACTATAGCATACAAGGGCATCTTTATTGATTTGCATTATACATCTCAGTACAAATTCTACAAAGCCTGAAGGTAGTGAAATTATCTATTTATAATTCTAAATGATCAAAACTTCCAATCAATAATGTCCTGCAAGACTGTCATTCAAATATGTTGGAGAAAATGAAGGTTTTTCCATATAAACAAAAACAAATTGAGTTTACCAACAACAGAGAATCATTATGCTTTGCAATTGTTATCTATGCTTTGCACAAAAATTCAATCACAATTTGGGCAATTGGTGTCCTTCATAAATGTTATTAGGAAGGAACCAGACCAGAGAAGATGGCTTTATTCCTTTATATGAACATTATAGATTAGTTAAAAGGTTGGAGCAAAGCTATTTAAATTTGAGCTATAAATACAGCCCATTCCCTTAAACTTGATCTCAGCTTAGAGTTGACAAATTACTGATTTTTTGAAGCAGATAGTCAGGCATTTGTGCTGAAGTCTTTGTGATTTTTTGAAGATTTTTCAAAGCAACAAAAAACAACAGGCATAAAATACTGGTGTAAAGCAAAATGAGTACCATGAAATACATACACACAAACAATTTAACTGAGTACTGGTCATTTGTTGACAAAGTTTCTATGAAATTGGTATTTTAAACTTGCTCAAATATTGTTTTAGTCAATAGCAAGTTATGTTTGAAAATAACTGGTAAGTTCTTCATCTCATCAATGTCCTTTTCAGTAAAATAGAAATATTCACATTTATTGTATAAATAGTAATCACGATCACGATCACGATCCACGATCTTCCCGTTAATCATCTATTTGCTAGAGCGGGCACCAGTAATATCTCAATATGTCCTGTCACATGCTGTAGAGCCAAGGGCATCGGCTTGGTACAGGAACATAAAGAGCCTCAAACCATTATATTAGGTCATGAGAATGATCTAATATAATTGTTACTGGCATTTGGCATATCAAATACAACACGAGCAGCTTGCTAGGCTTGCCGTCTTGGGAGGCATACTCTATAAACACCTCCAAATAAAGCCTTTATTGATGAACTGCGCGGCAGCCGCTGCGACGAGCCGGGCTATGATGGGCTGGTCGGCTGGGTGGAGTTCTGATGAGAGGGAAGTCCAATGTGGAAAATGGCGGCGCCCATGGAGTGGGTGGGGTCGTCTGGCTTGTTGTGAGGTTCTGCCGGGGTGGTGGGCCAAGGCTGGAACCCACCATGCCTCCCGACTGCCTCATGAACGGCTGGGCACAGGGAGAGAGCAAGGAACTGCTCTGCCCCATGTCTGAGAGTCTCTGGACCAGCATACCTGGGCCGGATTGAGGAAGAAACTGCTCCAGGGTGGGTGTCGATGATCCGGGCTGTGATGGGCTGGTCGGCTGGGTGGAGTTCTGATGAGAGGAAAGTCCAATGTGGAAAATGGCGGCGCCCATGGAGTGGGTGGGGTGCGTCTGGCTTGTTGTGAGGTTCTGCCGGGA
>JAJIBD010021354.1:0-13918 GCA_021461705.1 Cryptotis parvus | reverse complement strand
GATCACGATGCGATCTCCCGTTAATGTCATCTATTTGCTAGGCGGGCACCAGTAATATCTCAATATTCCTCTCTCATGCTGTAGAGCCAAGGCATAAACTTGACACAGGAACATAAGCCTCAAACCATATATTAGGTCATGGGAATGATCTAATATAATTATTACTGGCATTTGGCATATCAAATACAACACAAGCAGCTTGCTTTGGAAGCTTGGCCGTCTGTGGTAGCATCCATAAACACCTCCAAATAGAGCCTTTACTAAGTGAACCCAGCCCGCTGCGGCGCTTTATTGAGCAAGGCTGTGATGGGCTTCGGTCGAAGCTGGGTGGAGTTCTGATGAGAGGAAGTCCAATATGGAAAATGGCGACGCCCATGGAGTGGGTAGAGATCGTCTTGCTTGGTGAGGAGTTCTGCGGGGTGGTGGGCCAAGGCTAGGACCACCATGCCTCCGACTGACCTCATGAGCGGCTAGGCTGGAGAGCAGGAACCGCTCTACCCCATGTCTGAGATCTCTGGACCAGCATACCTGGGCTGGTTTGAGGGAAACTGCTCCAGGGTGGGTGTCGATGATCGGACTGTGATGGGGCTGAAATTCGGCTGGGTGGAGTTCTGATGAGAGGAAGTCAATGTGGAAAATAGCGGCGCCCATGGAGTGGAGTGGGGGTGGGTCTGGCTTGCTGTGAGGTTCTGCGGGGTGGTTGGGCCAAGAATTGGAACCCACCATGCCTCCGACTACCTCATGAGCAGTGGGGCTGAGAAAGTAGGAACCGCTCTGCCCCATGTCTGAGAGTCTCCTGGACCCGAGAAAATGACATTTGAGAAAATCGAAACCCTTCCAGAAGTCAGCTTTTGTAGAAAACTAATATATGCTCAGGTTATAATAATAAAGTCTATAGACTGAAGGTTGGAGCAGCAGAAATGTATATTTTGTTTTCTCGGCTTGGAAATCAAAGGCAATGTCCTAGTAGATTTCATTTCTGGTGAGAAATCTCAAGCATTCAATGGAATACTTGCTGTTTTTCTCAATGAAGAAAGTGAGACAGGCAGACAGACTCAGAGAGAACAGAGAGGAAGAGAGATACCTTTCTTTCCTTAAAAAGTTACATTGACATCCTGAAACACATTCACAAGAAAATATACAACCACTTAATCTTCGATAAAGGGCAAAAAATATTAAGTGGAGCAAGAAAGCCTCTTCAACAAATGGTGCTGGGGAAACTGGGCAGCTACATGTAAAAAAATGAACTTAGACCTCCTTCTAACGCCATGCCAAAGTCAAGAATCAAAATGGATTCTAGATCTCAACATCAGACATGAATCTATAAAGGTACATTGAAGAAAACATAGGAGAAGCGGCTCATGACATCGAAGCGAAAAGGGGTATCTTCATAAAGGCGACACACCACTGACCAAGCAAATGGAAGCAAGATAAACAAATGGGATTATATAAAACTGAAAAGCTTCTGCACCTCAAAAGCGGTGACCAAGATACAAAGACAATCCACAGAGTGGAAAAGGATATTCACCCAATACCCATCTGACAAGGGTTAATATCCAGGATATATCAGGCACTGGTAGCACTCCACAAGAAAAACAGCCAACCCCATCAAAAAATGGGGAGAAGAAATGAACAGAAGCTTCAAAAGAAAGAAATTCGAATGGCCAAAAGGCATATGAAAAAGTGTTCTTCATCTTTAATCATCAGGGAGATGCAAATCAAAACAACAATGAGGTACCATCTCACCCCACAGAGACTGGCTCTTATCCAAAACAGCAAGAACAACCGGTGCTGGCGTGGATGTGGGGGAAAGAGACTCTCATCCACTGCTGGTGGGAGTGCCGACTGGTCCAGCCCTTTTGGAAAACAATATGGGCATTCCTCCGAAGACTAGATATTGAGCTCCCATTTGATCCAGCAATAGCACTCCTGGGAATATACCCAGAGACCGAAAAACACATAGCAGAAACACTATCTGTACTTCTTTATTCATCTCTGCGCTATTCACTATAGCTAGAATCTGGAAACAACCTAAATGCCCGAGAACAGAGGACTGGCTAAAGAAACTGTGGTTCATCTACACTATGGAATACTATGCGGCTGTCAGAAAGGATGAAATTATGAAATTTACCTGCAAATGGATGGACATGGAGACTATCATGCTGAGTGAAATTAGTCAGAAGGAAAAGGACAGATATAGAATGACTGCATTCATTAATACGACATAAATAGATACCAGTGTTTTACTAAATGTGGGAAATGGTAATGGCAGATTAAAACTCACCATTGAATATACACAAAGAGACTTAAGTGATAAACTCTAAATATCTGCAGGGCTAGCCACAATGTGTAAAAATAAGGGGGAGAGATGCAGAGACAGAGAGAGAGAGAGAGAGAGAAGGGAGGAAACTGGGGTACCTGCTATTAAGGCAGCCTGGGGGGGGGGGGGGAGGGTGGGGTACATTGGTGGTGGAAATGGGGCACTGGTGGAGGGATGGGTGCTGGAATACTGTATTACCAAGAACCAATTATGAACACCTTTGTAATTGTATGTTTCACAGTGGTATAATAAAAATTTAAAAAAAAAAAAAAAAAAAATAAAAAAAAGTTACATTGGCTGGATGGAAGGTCACAGTGGTGATGAGATTGGGGTTACAAATGAATCATGAACAACTATAAACCATGTGTTTAAAAAAATAGTTGGGGAGAAAAAGTCATATTCCTAAGAGATTATGGTTATAGCCTCCAGACAACATTTGCCTTAATTATCCCCTCAAAAAAAAAAAAAAAAAGAAGGCCCTATATATTCAAAGATAGTTACATTAGTGGGTGGGTTCAGAGGTATGAATTTAGAAGGACACAATTTAACCACTTAGTATCTGTGGAAGTTCCTTCAGGCAAGAACACTCTCACAAAGGCTCCACGAGATGGTATTGAGGTTGGTATTTACTACAGCGAACTCCTATGGAAGGACCTTGAGTCCAGAGAAGCTAAAGGGATTAATTTTCAAGGTATTATCTGGGTTAAGGGTTCTGAACTTTATTCAAATATAAAAAGGACTTAAGCAGAGCTTTAGCAGTGGTGACCTGACTTGATTTTCTTTTAGTATGATGACTGGGACTCAACCTTAGGCAACATGGAAGCATAAACCTATTTGATGCTCTTGCAGTCAGCTGGACAAGAAAAGGATGGCTTCTCAGTTTACAGGAGGTATGGTGGAAATACTGTGTACTGGTCACATTCATGTGTTTTTTAAAGTTAATTGATAATGTCCCCAAAAGTGAGATTTGGGATGTAAAAATAATAGGTCAATGACAACATCAATTGTGAGTTTGGGCCATGAGACTGTTTATTTGTTCCATTAAGATGCAACAGGTAATTGGGGAGAATAAGTTTGAAGCAAAGATAAAGCATTCAATTAGGTCATGGCAATTTATGTGAGACTGTCCATTTCAGATAATGATGATAAATGGGAGCTATTACGACGGTAAACTTGAAAGGGCAAGTAAATGATCTGGAAAAAATCATGGCAATAAGGTAAAACTTATTTTATTTTGTTTGTCTTTATGTTAAGCATAACTTGAAAGTTTTCTAATGTTAAGATATGGCACTTAAAGGTTGTATTGTGCTTTGTTTGTATACTATGCATTTAAGCATCATAACAAAACTCTGAGTAGGATATACAGGTAGAAAATATTTTCATATATGATGCACAGAGCACCAAATGACTGCAGATGTAAGATGGTAATTTAGATGCGACTGTACTATAGTACAATTTATAATATATTAAGAAATATTTCAATCTTAGGGGCTGGGATAATGTGTCTGGCCTGTGTGGATTCTTAGCATACATGGCTTCTGAAGGATCACCCCGAATTTAGCGGATTCTGGGTAAAATCACTAGAAAGTAAACCTAGTAGTCCCAAGCACCACAGGTTCAAAGCGCGCTGTCAGGCTCTACAGCATTGAACACACACCAGCTGGCTGATGAGAGTTCCCTGGAAGAAGCTGCTATGTTTTCTAGAAATGCTCCCCACAGCATAAAAATAAAAATTAATTACATTGAAAGAAGGCAGAAACCCCCTTTCCCAGCCAGGACAGGGCCTATTCATGAAATTTGATTACCAATTTGGGAGCCTGAGTGTCACTTTCAAGTGGCAGTAACCTTTTTGTTAGCATGCACAAAGAAGGCCCAGAACAATTCCCTGGTAGAGAGAGGTTATGAGACTAGCCCAGAATCTACTATCTGGCCTACAATGCCTGGATTGCATTCCTGCAAGTACTCATAGCAGTTGCTGACCCATGATCCCAGCATTTATCTAGCGCACCAAATATAGAAAAGAAGTATTAAGAATGAAGTGGGATTGGTGGGAGATGGTTACTTGGTACAAAGTGATTGGCTACTGCCCTGCTTGTGTGAACTTAACGAAATCGCAATATTTTAAATCTATTGGATGTTTATGCGGGCTTTTCTGTAGTGGCGGGAATTATCTCTTAAAAGATCCTCCCCTGGAAGAGGCTGGGGCTCTTAGCACTGACCGCTTGGGGTCATGCTATGGGCAGTATACTAAACTTAATGTCGCCTTGCTTTTGCATAGGACCGGTCTCTCAGAGTTTTCCTTGGTAGGTGCGGCTCGAGGCTCCCAGTCAGTCACCCCATCAGGTGGGCAACTCTTTCAACATGATGACCTCACGTTAACATATCTAGCTATGATTATTTACTTTAAATAATAATTGAATGAAGATCCCAGTTCAAGAACACAAATATAAAATATATGAAAGCAGAATTATGTTACATTAACTGCAAAAAGAAATGTCACATACATGTGCTAAATGGAACATGGAGTTTCCCAGAGCTGGCTCCATGAAGGCACAGTACATTGAAGTGTAAAGACTTAATAAAGTAAATGTTTTCGTGTACTTGCAGAAGAAAAAAGTTTCTAAAGTCGATTGTTGTTCCACAACTACTAGCAACTGTTAGATGGGCCTCGCGGGTGGCTTATGTGAGCCGAAGAGGGAGGAAATGGTCACTTGCTGCCACAACTGCCTCACGCCTGGGACCCACTGGACGGGTTAGGTTAATCTAAATTCTCAATCAGGCCCCCTGCATGTAACTGGGCCTGAGCTACCAGCCCCACAAGGTGGCGGTCAAGCCACTGATGTCTGCTTGATCTCCAGGCACGGGGATTGACTCCACCGCCAGAGATTTCTCAGTCTAGAGCAAAGGGAACTTCTCTTTGCAGGAAAAGTCAGTCTCCAAGGCACTTACCCAGAGGGTTTCCTCAGGGTTCTTGTCTTCCTTGCAGAAAAAAGAATTTTTTAGAAAGTCGATGAGCAGTAGTAAAACAGAGTTTAGGAAGGGAAGGAGGAGGAGAAGTAAGAGTACATCTCCCGCGAAAGTACGGTGACACATTCTGGAGCACCACCTGTGCTCAGCCATGTGGGCTGCCGAGGCATGCACTGCTACATGATCCTTTAAATCAAGAGGCTTTACAGGTTTCTTTGCAACTATACATATGGGGGCTGAAACTAGGTTGCTAGGGCTGTTGCCAAGAGGAGTAGACTTTGGGGGTGGTCTTCTTTGAAATCTCCTTTTCTTGACCTCTCTGTTCCTGCTGGATCTTCTGTCTGGAATGAGGCAGTTGAGAGCTGGGCAGAGAAAGGTTGATCGGTTCCCTCAGGGTTTGTTGTTGTTTGATAGGTCTCAATCAAGTGCTTGGTTCTTGGTTTCAAAATGTGACTTTCGGACTAAAGCCTTAGGGGAAGAATCCATTGCCATGTGGGGGACCCCACCAATGCCTTACCTACATCACAACCACTTATTAAGTAATGCTTTGACCACTGAATAAGCCTTTACTTTTTTGGTCCACACTTAGAAGTGTTCAGTGATTACTCCTACCTCTGTTCGAGATCTATTGGGTGCTCAGGGGACCATATCTGGTGCTGAAGAATTGAATCAGGTCAACAAGATGCAAGGCCAGAGCCGCCTGCTCTCTGGCCCTAAGCTGGCGCATTTTATTTGAGCCCTAGATATTTCCAATTTTAAAAATGCTTGGTGTTGACTGCTTTGTATCTTACTGGTCACAAGATTTACTTAACTTCAGCGCGAACAGAAAGATAAAATCACACTGTAGAAGAGTCAGGTGGAGCTGAAGTGTTTCGCGTTAATGAAATAGAAATCAGAGGGAGAAAATACCAAGTAATCTCACTATCTAATATCTCACGTGATATGCAGAAAGAATCTAAGGAATAGACAGTAGCAAGTGATATCTCTTGCTTTTGATGGAAAAAAATTGTGCAAGCCATGAAAATAGTGATCAGAAGGGGAGATTCAGGATCCATGTAAGGGATGGTGATGGAGGGTTTGACATTTTGGTGATGGTGGTGATTTAGTATTTTGGTGAGGAAAGTGGTGAATTTAACTCATCAGGACTGTGAAAATTGGCATATAGTAATCAAGCACCTAAACTGCAATAAAAATAAATATCCTCCCTGGAGAAATAATATATGGGATTAGAATTTTCTGCTTGCACAGCCCGACCTTTGGTTCAATCCCTGGCATTACATATATGGTCCTGAATTTACTGCCATGTCATGAGCGGCGCCAGGGTCTAACAGTGCAGAGGCGAGTTCCCTTCTACCTCAAAGCCGGTGGGGAATGGATGAAAAATCCCGAATTCGATGCAGTTTTAAAGGCTTTACTATCACAGGTTCAATATGCAATCCAAAGGCAGGGAAAAAACTCCGGACTCTAGGTTTGCCATCCTGAGCCCCAGTCGCGTGTAGGCCAAGATGCGGCTGCCACCCACGTGTTGAGGACCAGTGGAGGGAAGGGCGGAGAAGCAAAGCTACCAAGGGAAGCCGAAGGAAATGTCAAAAGGGAAAAGAGAGGGAAAGGAAGCTGCTCTTCTTGCATCTTATTTTATAGTAGAAATCTGCCACAGTAACTCCCCAGCCTGGCCCATTCTAGGCTGGGCTATCTAGGAATGAAGCTTAAGGAGAATAGCTCTGAAATGTCACAATTTCAGGAGACCTTCTGGCTGGTTACAGGACACAGAGCAATTCAAGAAGCCTCCCTAGCAGGCTGGGGAGGGCTATAAGCTATTAACTTCCCCTGGCAGGAAGGGTCAAATGCCCTCAGGTAATTTCTCCCAGTACCTCACCTAATGTCTTGAGCAAGATCACCTGGAAATGCCTTTATAGGGTAGGGGTTTCTGAAATGGCATGCCTCTGTACCAAAAGACTATACTAATGCTTGATTGAAATATTTCTCAAGCCTTTGCAAGAGTCTGGTTGCCAGTAGTTTTTGTATTACCCAGTTGCCTTTTGAGTTATCAGGGAGCCATTGCTTGCTTGCTTGGGGCAAACAACATTTCTCTCTGGTCTAATTACTTAGAGATCAGCGTGGCCAGCCGACTATGCTGGGAGGATCCCAGCTAGTCCCATGATGATTGTGGTAGCATGAGGAGAATATTTACTTTAATACAGTACAGAATACATGGTCAGGTAAGACTGTCACATTCAGATTCATCCCCCTATCTGTAGTGACCGGCAGGGAGGCAATCAGGGCAGATGCAAGAGGCTTTTAGGCTTTAGGTGTCCTACCTTACTACCAGGCATGATCTCTGAACACTATTAGGTGACTAGGTCCTATAAAGCAGAAGCCAGGATTAAGTAAGGAAACACGGTCAAATTTGAATTCAAATCCTTTCTCCCCAAATTAATGTATAATAAAAATATATTCAGAGCATGTGTGCAATCGAATGCGTACTTTGCGATAGGTTGTTTATCTTACATTTAAAAATATTGTCGCAAAGAAAAATTGATTATTTGTTTCTTTCTTTTGAGAAGGTGAGGAAATGCTCAAGAAGATACTCCAAGGTTCTACTCTTGGTTCTGCACTCAAATCACTTCTGGCAGAGCTCGAAGTGGGAGTAGAGGAACTATATGGGATGCTGAGAGGGATCAAACTTGGAGTGGGTCACATGTGCAAGACAAGTGGACTACTCACAGTACTATTCATCCTATTTGTTTTTCTTTTATGTTCTTGCTGTGCTTTTAAGTTATTACAGTACTTTTTTAAAAGTTATTGCTGTTAGAGAATATTTTCCCATTAATTTTTGTGGTCAACAAAGTATTTTTATTTAATGCAAAATCAGTGTTCCACCACCACTGCAACTTCTTACAACCATTATCCAATCTTCCCAAGATTGTGAGCCTTATAACTGGTTTTTTACTCAATCTAAGCATACACCTATAGTATACTCAAAAAATTATTTTATATTGCTTGTTAAGTAATTTGCTAAAAATGAACAAGCACTACTTTCTTAGAAGAAATTTAGTGAAGATTGTTCAATCACACTAGCAAACCACACTAAGCCCTTTGACAAGAGAATTGTTGTTAAAGGATAGGCGTGTCTATATATTTTGATATTGGTTGCCTTCTACTTTACATCCTATTAAATGTAATTGTGCTCTCATAAGTATATCATTCTTGTAGCTTTGTGATGCCAGCTTGGCTGCAAATAAGATTGATTTCTCAGAATTTCAAAATCTTTAATGGAATGATAAAGTTGAGTTAAATATCTAGCTAGGTGGTGGCTTGGGGCATGAACATGACTGCCAGTCCTTCTGGAAGAACAGGGAAATGAGAGTGGCCATCCCCAACTCCTCAAAAGCCTAAAGGCTTTAGTCATAAAACATTAACTCACAAAATTAATCCATTGCTTGAGTTTGATGGATTAACTTGTGGGTGAGATATTATCAAGCAGTGGAATCTGGCCTTGAACATGGCAGTGTAGAGAGCAGATTTTCAGCTGGCTGAGGATCTGTAAAGAAATGGCCAGAGACTCACCCTTCTCCCACGCCGAGAGGGGTACTCAACAGTGCTATGGGATCAAACATCTCTGCTCATGACTTAAAACATCTTAAATGTTATTCTTGCTATATTTTATTATTTATGTTATAGTTTTAAATATCTTTTTTGGTATCTCTAATCATTTTCCAAGGGTAGGTACTAGAGACTCTTTACAATTCATAGCCCCTCTTTTTCTGTTTCTGCTACTGTTGACCTCTGGACAAGTAATTTGCTTCCCTTAAGTTTCTGGTAAGATCTCCTTCCCCACTCCTGCTCAATGTGAGATAGTGGGCGAAACCGTAGAACTAGAGGTTTTCAAGAGCCTGAACAGTTAGTACCTTGTTGTTTGTTTGTCTTCTTCAGCTCATCTTATGTGGCCAAGTAGACTGAGTCCCTATATCACCACTGGACCCTGTAAGAAACTGAAACCCTATGCAGAGGGTGGGTCATTTTGAGGTTCCCATTATTGCCATGTACTGTATGGTCTGGGTTTCTTCCCTTCAAGTATTTATGCATCCATTGGCCTGAAGAAATAAAACTAGCTTTCAAAGGGCTCAACTGGATTTCATAATTCTTTTTTTTTTTGCATTCAGAGTTAAAACTCACTAGCTATGGAAATTATCTCCAGAAACAATTTGAGCTCTCTTGATTTTATGGCTTAGATAATTGTAGCTCATTTCAGAGTTTATACCATAACTGGAGATATGTGGTTATCTGATTGTTGCCCCACTGGAGTGCTCTAGGTAGGCAAACAGGCAGATTTCACATTGTATTATCTTATCATGATTTCAATGTATTGCGAGATCAGTGTCTCTCCTTTTCAATTTCTATATAACTCAAAGCCCCAGGAGATATGACCCACAAAACTCGAGGTGTCCACATAGACAAGAATCGCATATTGCAGAGTTTATCTGATAGATAAAAGCAAGCATGAACTAATAGTTCAAACATAGAACTACATATCATGAAATTCTGGGGAGCCTGATCTGCAAAATTTGATGTTCAAATGCAGGAAAAAGTTTACATCTATGTGGGAGGATGTGTCAAAATCAAGCACTGTATTTAAATGTGATTTGGTCAAATAAAAGCTGAATATGTTTGATCAGTTTAAAGTCTTAGATAATAGGATAGATTATGATATAAATTACATAAAAATACCAAATATTTTATGATAAATTTTACTTGAAAGATATTATTAATTACCCACTTATTTTTATTTCCTTTTCATTTTTCTGGTTCCGGTATTGAACACAGATGCTTTTACATCTAGCACAGGGTGCTCCTCTATTGTTGACCACATCCCCCTGCCATAAAACAATTTTTAAGAATCCTAATATTGATCAAAGAAAGTCAAAATGGCTTTATATTACTTTATTGTACTATTAATAGTATAGCCTTTATGTACTTATTTAGTCAAATTTTCCCTATAATTACAAAATTTCTGACATTAGAAATTGAAAGGATATTTGTACACCTGTTTTAATTGCAGCACTGGGTACAATAGCCAGAATATGGAAACAATTCGAATGTCCAGGAACAGATGAAGTAGATAAAAATGTTGTGATATATATTTATATATATATACACACACACACATATATTTATACATACATATATACATATATATTTATTTATATATACATTGGCACAGAGCCGCACAACAAGCCAGATTACCCCCTACTCCATTGGGGAGCCATTTTCCACACATCCCGGACTTCCCTCGTCAGGAACTCAACTGCGACAGCTATCACGCTGCGTCTCTTGGCTGCTTGTGCTTCATCTATAAATGCTATATTTAGAGGTGACTGAAGAATTGTATGCCACCTGGCAAGCCCGGAAGAAGCTGCCCTGTTTTATTTGATATGCCAAATACCAGTAACAATTATATTAGTTCACATTTAGACCTAATATAATTGTTTAGAAGCTCTTTATGTTCCTGGAGGCGAGCAGGAATGCCCTTGGGCTCTGCTAGAGAAAGGACATATGGAATATTACTGGTGCCCGCTCTAGACAATAGATGATCAATGGGAGGATAATGATAGTGATAGTGATATATACATTCACATAACAGGTGTCAAGTGATCACATATATATATAAAGGAATACTATACAGCCATAAGAAAGAGGAAATCAAGCCATTTGTTGTAACTTTAGTAAGAACTGAAGGGTATCATGTTGAGTGAAATAAGTCAGAGAGGAGGACAAGGTCAAATGATCACTTGGTACTGACATTCCATTATTCATTAATTTGCTCGAGTAGACACCAGTAACATTTGTTCATTTGACCTATCCCTGCCGTGCTGAATCATTGGTTGCTTAGAGATACGAAGAACCTCAATGTTTTTCGGTCTTGGCAGAAGGCAGTCTGACCATCTTGTAGGTGGGGGGCCCGCATTTCTTTTGACTTCCGTGGGATCCAGTCGGTAGGGACCTCTAGTCTCAGCGGTTATCTCAAATTACATTACATGTCCCAGCCCATCTGTTTTCGTTGCCTTGGCAAGGAGACTGTCTCTTGATTCTGGATTAGTCGTGGAGGTCGGAACTCCGGATTCCTTCACTTGAGTGAGCATGATATTCAAGCATAGCTCTTTCGGTTCCTCTCTGGAAGACCCAAATAATATTCTCATCCTTGTTTTTGGGGGCCCAGGTCTCTGGCGTATGTTAATGCAGGGAGGAAGCAGTGGAGAAGAGATGTGCTTGCCTGGAATTCGGAGGTTCTTTGTCTTTTGCTTCTTCTTGATGCTTTGAAGGCATCCCATGCTGCTCTCTTCCTCCCTGTGCAGCTCAGATTTTTAATCATTCATCATGTTGACTACCGACCTAGGTACACATAACTGCTGCATTCAGAGATTGGTCAAATTATATCATATATTTAACAACTGGCATGTAGAGTAATAGAAGAGTGACACAACAGTGTAAAATGTTTGTCAAACCTTTAAGCCCCATATTACTACAACTGAGAATGCCAGAAAAAGGCAGAAAGAGATCATGGGGTGAATTCAGACAACATAATGACCTTGATCAGAGGCCTTGAACACTTTGGTGGTGGAAGGTGAAGTAGCTGTGTATGTATAACCATAGAATCCTCTTATCTATTGTAAGTATGTGACCCAAAACATGATCATTGCTTTTTTTAAAAATAATAAGGTTGTTTACGATAATCTATCAATGCCTGATTTGCAAGCTGTAATACCCAAAGGGGAGGAGAGAAAGAGAGAGAGAGGGGGCAGAAATACTGCTGCCATAGAGGCGAAGGCTTGGAGATGGGCAATATTGGAGCGGAAACTGGGAGGGACACTGAGTGTTAGAAATGTACAGTGCCTGGAGGATGTATGTTGGAAGCATTGAATAACTGAACCCTACCGCAAACAGCTTGTAACTATCTCTAGGTGATTCAAAATATTCATTCTTTTTTTTTTAAAAAGTTTGTTAAGATGGCAGGGTAAAAGTTGTGAGGATCTTGAGGCGTTGTTAAGAATCTGATGGCCGGTTTGGACCTGGAACAATGTGTGTGCAAAACTCTGCAATTAGCACAGAAATATTATAAGCATTGCTAAATAAAATATTTAAAATTCTTCTTAGGAGCACACAATAAAATATATCTCCTTCTGTAAGGAGATGAAGATTTTACATATCTCACCTTCTGCAGATGCTGAACAGGTCAGAATGGGAACTTGTAAATGATCCTATAAAAATCATCAAAAAATCACAAGGACAGAGCTCATTCAAGTCTTTGCTTTGATTAGACCACCATGACATTGGTACAACTACTTGGCTTCTCATCCATAGCATAGAAATAAACAGGATTGATACAAAATGAAAGCATATATCTATCCAAAGAACTAACAAAAGCACCACATTAGAAATTTACCTATGAGACAATCCTGAGCTATTAATATCATGGATAGTTAGCAAAAATGACATATTCCATTTATTGGGAATTAAAAGTAAGTATGGCATTGGTGTCCCAAATCCTTACTCCATATTCATGCCATAATAGTCTCTTCTTTTTTTTTCTGCTTGTATTTAAACATGGGTGCTGGTTGGGGGAACATTTTAGTTCACGATTTGCTTTTCCTCCTTGCTTTTTTTATAGGATTTTTTGGTATAGTAGCAATAGAGACCTCATTCCATGACCTAAACAAATGTTTGAGGCTCTTCATCTTTCTGGAATGAGTTGATGCCATTGGGTTACACTATGCGACTAGAACATATGGAGATATTGTGCCTTCTAGAGCAAATCAATGAAGACAGCAGGAAAACAAGTGATACAAGGAAGTTGGAGAAGGAATACACACTGTCAGTGCTCTATCCTTACTCCTACCTCTGTGCTCATGGATTACTCCTGGTGGGGCCCAGGGGAACATATGTGATGGTATTCAAGAAGTTTTGCCAAGTGCAAAGCAAGCACTTAACCCACTGAAGCTCTGGCCCAGCTACAAGGACTTCTACAATGGAAATAATTTTTATCCCAAAACACCATTATTTTTATTTTAAATGTTCGAATTTAATCTATGCAAGTGTTAAAATATTGATCTGATAAGAACCTAATACTAGACCCATTGATATTGGGAAACAAAGGGTTGGGTTAGAATTCACCGATGTAAATAAATACAAGTGACATCAGCTGTTGAACCTTTGTCAAACATTTTTATTGAGTGGGCAACAGACACATGAGGCTGATGTCAGTGGCATGGGGAACTTTATAAGGGACGAGATCAGAGTGTGGAGTATAAATAACATGCATGAATTACTGGATATTCAGCGGCTCGCTGAAGAACAAAGACTTTGTGATATATAATTATTCATGCTTGGACTACAGGGCAGTCATAAATGCCATAGAGTGACAAATGATTAGAAAATACACAAGCCAAGACTTCGAGAAGTCCAACTCCTGGAAGTTTCAGCACTTGGTGTGTGGGAGGGTGGAGAGGGTGGTCAGAAATGTAGAAGGACAGAAGGTCTTTGACCAGCAAGGTGAACTATTCACTGCTCTTTTATTACATTCGCCCCATCATCAAATAACTGATTTGCCCAGATGTCCATATCATATCATGGTTT
>JAJIBD010021353.1:0-66214 GCA_021461705.1 Cryptotis parvus | reverse complement strand
GTAACATAATGTTATGGGATTTATTGAGGAAAATGACGATCACGATCACGATCCACGATCTTCCCGTTAATCATCTATTTGCTAGAGCGGGCACCAGTAATATCTCAATATGTCCTGTCACATGCTGTAGAGCCAAGGGCATCGGCTTGGTACAGGAACATAAAGAGCCTCAAACCATTATATTAGGTCATGAGAATGATCTAATATAATTGTTGCTGGCATTTGGCATATCAAATACAACACGAGCAGCTTGCTAGGCTTGCCGTGCGGGAGGCATACTCTATAAACACCTCCAAATAAAGCCTTTATTGATGAACCGTGCGGCCAGCTGCGCGGCGGCTGTGATGGGCTGGTCGGCTGGGTGGAGTTCTGATGAGAGGGAAGTCCAATGTGGAAAATGGCGGCGCCCATGGAGTGGGTGGGGGTCGTCTGGCTTGTTGTGAGGTTCTGCCGGGGTGGTGGGCCAAGGCTGGAACCCACCATGCCTCCGACTGCCTCATGAGCGGCTGGGCACAGGGGAGAGCAAGGAACCGCTCTGCCCCATGTCTGAGAGTCTCTGGACCAGCATACCTGGGCGGATTGAGGAAAGAAACTGCTCCAGGGTGGGTGTCGATGATCCGGGCTGTGATGGGCTGGTCGGCTGGGTGGAGTTCTGATGAGAGGAAGTCAATGTGGAAAATGGCGGCGCCCATGGAGTGGGTGGGGGTCGTCTGGCTTGTTTGTGAGGTTCTGCGGGGTGGTGGGCCAAGGCTGGGAACCCACCATGCCTCCGACTGCCTCATGAGCGGCTGGGCACAGGGAGGAGCAAGGAACCGCTCTGCCCCATGTCTGAAGTCTCTGGACCGAGAGAAAATGACATTTAGAGAAAAATCTGAAAAATGCCAGGGGAGTCAGCTTTTGTAGAAAACTAATATATGCTCAGGTTATAATAATAAAGTCTATAGACTGGGAAGGTTAGACAGCAGAAATGTATATTTTTTGTTTCTCTCGGCAAATCAAAGGCAATGTCCTAGTAGATTTCATTTCTGGTGAAAATCTCCAAGCATTCAATGGAAGCTACTTGCTGTTTTTCTCAATGAAAGAAAGTGAGACAGGCAGACAGACTCAGAGAGAACAGAGAGGAAGAGAGAATACCTTTCTTTCCTTAAAAAAATTTACATTGGTATCCTGAAACACACTCACAAATATACAACCACTTAATCTTCGATAAAGGGGCAAAAAATATTAAGTGGAGCAAAGAAAGCCTCTTCAACAAATGGTGCTAGGGAAAACTGGGCAGCTACGTGGAAAAAAATGAACTTAGACCTCCTTCTAACGCCATGCACAAAAGTCAGATCAAAATGGATTCTAGATCTCGATATCAGACATGAATCTATAAGGTACATCGAAGAAAACATAGGAGAAGCTCTATGACATCGGGACGAAAAGTATCTTTAAAGACGGACACACCACTGACCAAATGGAAGCAATGATAAACAAATGGGATTATATAAAATTGAAAAGCTTCTGCACCTCAAAAACGGTGACCAAGATACAAAGACAATCCACAGAGTGGGAAAGGATATTCACCCAATACCCATCTGACAAAGGGGGTTAATATCCAGGATATATCAGGCACTGGTAGCACTCCACAAGAAAAAAACAGCCAACCCCATCAAAAAAATGGGGAGAAAGAAATGAACAGAAGCTTCAAAGAGAAAAATTCGAATGGCCAAAAGGCATATGAAAAAGTGCTCTTCATCTTTAATCATCAGGGAGATGCAAATCAAAACAACAATGAGGTACCATCTCACCCCACAGAGACTGGCACACATCAAAACAGCAAGAACAACCGGTGCTGGCGTGGATGTGGGGAAAAAGGACTCTCATCCACTGTTGGTGGGAGTGCCGGCTGGTCCAGCCCTTTTGGAAAACAATATGGGCATTCCTCCGAAAGCTAGATATTGAGCTCCCATTTGATCCAGCAATAGCACTCCTGGGAATATACCCTAGAGACCGAAAAACACATAGCAGAAACACTATCTGTGCTTCTTTATTCATCTCTGCGCTATTCACTATAGCTAGAATCTGGAAACAACCTAAATGCCCGAGAACAGAGGACTGGCTAAAGAAACTGTGGTTCATCTACACTATGGAATACTATGCGGCTGTCAGAAAGGATGAAATTATGAAATTTACCTGCAAATGGATGGACATGGAGTCTATCATGCTGAGTGAAATTAGTCAGAAGGAAAAGGACAGATATAGAATGACTGCATTCATTAATAGGATATAAATAGATACCAGTGTTTTACTAAATGTGGGAAATGGTAATGGCAGATTAAAACTCACCATTGAATATACACAAAGAGACTTAAGTGATAAACTCTAAATATCTGCAGGGCTAGCCACAATGTGTAAAATAAGAGGGAGAGAGATGCAGAGACAGAGAGAGATAGAGAGAGAAAGAGAGAAACTGGGGTACCTGCTATTAAGGCGGCGTGGGGGTGGGGGGGGGGGGGGTACATTGGTGGTGGAAATGGGGCACTGGTGGAGGGATGGGTGCTGGAATACTGTATTACCAAGAACCAATTATGAGCACCTTTGTAATTGTATGTTTCACGGTGGTATAATAAAAATTTTTAAAAAAATAAAAATAAAAAAAAAAGTTACATTGGCTGGATGGAAGGTCACAGTGGTGATGAGATTGGGGTTACAAATGAATCATGAACAACTATAAACCATTGTAAAAATAGACTTGGGAAAAAAGTCATATTTACACTTAGGTTATAGCCTCCAGACAACATTTAGCCTTATTATCCCCTCAAGGCCCTATATTCAAGATAGTTACATTAGTGGGTAAGGTTTCAGAATATATTTAGAAGGACACAATTTAGCCATTAGTATCTGTGGAGTTCCTTCAGACAAAGAGAACACTCTCACAAAGGCTCCGAGATAGTATTGAGGTTGGTATTTCTAAGCAGGGCTCTCTATGGATTTAGGACCTTGAGTCAGGAAGCTAAGGGTTAATTTTCAAGGTATTATCTGGGTTAGGGGTTCACGAACTTTAATCCAAATATAAAAGGACTTAAGCAGAGCTTTAGTGGTGTATTTGACTTGATTTTCTTTTAGTATGATGACTGGGACTGGTGGGCAACATGGAGGCATAAACCTATTTGGTGCTCTTGCAGTCATTTGGACAAGAAAGGATGGCTTCTCAGTTTAGGAGGTATGGTGGAAATGCTGTGTACTGGTCACATTCAGCATGTGTTTTTAAAGTTAATTGATAATGTCTAAAAGTGAGATTTGGGATGTAAGAATAATAGGTCCTTGGCTTAACATCAAATTGTGAGTTTGGGCCATGAGACTGTTTATTTGTTCCATTAAGATGCAACTGTTAGTGGGGAGAATAAGTTTGGGGACAAAAGATAAACCATCTCAATTAGGTCATAGCAATTTTATGAGACTGTCCATTTCCGGGCTAATGATGATAAATAGACCGTTACAGTAAACTTGAAGGGGCAAGTAAATGATCTGGAAAGAAAATCATAGCATAAAGTAAACATATTTTATTTTTGTTTTGTCTTTATGTTGTATAGATTAGGTTTTCTAATGTTAAGATGGCACTAAGGTTGTATTCTTCTGTTTTGCAAACATACTGATGCATTTAGACATCATAACAAAACTCTGAGTAGGATATACTGGGTAGAAAATATTTTCATATGATGCAGGAGGACCAAATGACTAGATGTAGATGTTAATTTCGATGTGACTGTACTATTATACAATTTATAATATATTAAGAATATTTCCATCTTGGGGCTGGGATAATGTCTGGCCTGTGGATTCTTGGCATACATGGCTTCTGGACATCACCGGGTGTAGTTCTGGGTAAATCACTAAGTAAACCTAGTAGTCCCAAGCATCACAGGGTTCAAGCACCCATGTCAGGCTCTAGCATTGAACCACCAGCTTGCTGACAAGTTTCCCTGGAAGAAGCTGCTATGTTTTTCTAAATGCTCCCCAGCACTAAATAAAAATTAATTCCCATTGAAAGAAACAGAAACTCCCTTTTCTTAACAGGGCAGGCCTATTGATGGAAGTTACCAATTTAGGGCCTGAGTGTCCTTTCCATCTTGAAGTAACCTTTTGTTATCTACAAAGGCCCCAAGAACAAATTCCTATTAGAGGTTATGAACCCCAGCCCAGAATCTGCTATCTCAATGCATTACCTGGATTACCTTCCTAAGTTACTCATAACCGTTGCTGACCTATGATCCCTACGTGTTTCTGTGCTTCAAATATAGAAAAAGTATTAAGAGTCATTGATTGGTGGGAGATGGTTACTTAGTACAAAGTGATTGGCTGCCTTGCATGAACCTTGATATAATACTGTAAATCTATTGGATGTTTATGCCTTGAGGGCTTTTCTGTAGTGGCGGGAATTATACCCAAAAGATCCTCCTGGAAGGTACTTAGGGCTCTGTGCCACTGACCGCTTGGGTCATGCTATGGAGCCAGTATACCCCTAAACTTTTAATGTAAATCCCTTGCTTTTGCATAGGACCCGGTCTCTGAGAGTTTTCCTTGGTAGGTGCGGCGCTCAGAGGCTCCCAGTCAGTCACACCCATCAGGTGGGCACAACTCTTTCTACATGATGATATCGTTTAGCATATCTAGCTATGATTATTTACTTTAAATAATAATTAGTGAAAGGTCCCAGTTAAAGAACACAAATATAAAATAACATGAAAGCAGAATTATGTTACATTCTTTGCAAAAGAAATGTCACATACATGTATGAATGGAACTTGGGGTTTCCCAGAGCTGTCTATGAAGGCACAGTACATTGAAGTGTAGGGCTTAATAAAGTAAATGTTTTCACTTAGTGGCACTTGCAGAGAAAAAAGACCAAAGTCTTCGTTTATTGTTCCCACAATACTAGCAACTGATGTAGATGGGCCTCACGGGTAGCTTATGTGAGGCCCGAAGAGGTAGGAAATGGTCACTTTCTCCCCAACTGCCTCTGCCGCCTGGGACCCACTGGACAGGTTAAGGACTGATAAGTTTCAATGAGCCTGTGCATGAGGGCCTGGTTCCCACAGCCTACAAGGTGGCGGTCAGCCACACCTGATGTTGCTTGATCTCAGGCAGGAATTGACTCCAGCAGATTTCTCAATCTAGAGCAAGGAACTTCTCTTTGCAGGAGAGGAAAAGTCAGTCTAGGCCTTACCCAGGGTTTCCTCAGGGTTCTTGTCTTCCTTGCAGAAAAAGAATTTTCGGAAGTCGATGAGCGAGTGAAGTAAAACAGGTTTTAGGAAAGGGAAGGAGGAGGAGAAGTAAGAGAAGATTACAATCTCCTGAGGAGATGCAGGTGACCTACATTCTCGGGGCACCACCTGTGCTCAGCCATGAGTCAGGCAGCATGTGCTTTCGCAGTCCTTTTCGTCAGGAAGGCTTTTACAGGTTTCTTCCCCAACTTCTCCCATATGGGGCTTCAAACTAGGTTGCTAGGGCTGTTGCCAAGGAGTAGACTTTGGGGGGTGGTCTTCTTTGAAAATCTCTCTTTTTCTTGACCTCTGTTCCTGCTGGATCTTCTGTCCTGGAATGGGCCGGATTGAGGGCTGGGCAGAGAAAGTTGATCTCGGTTCCCTCAGGGTTTTTTGTTGTTTGATAGGTCTCATCAAGTACTTGGTTCTAGGTTCCAGGGCGTGACTTTGGACAACAGGGAAGAATCCATTGCCGTGTGGGGACCCCCTGTCTGCCTTACCATCACAACCACTTATTAAGTAATGCTGACCACTGGGTAAACCTTTACTTTTGGACCACACTTAGAAGTGTTCAGTGATTACTCCTACCTCTATGTTCAAGGTCCTAATGGTGCTCAGGGGACCATATCAAATGCTGAGTTGAATCCAGGTCAACAAGATGCAAAGGCTTAGAGCCATGCCTGCTCTCCCACTAAACAAGCATTTTTATTTGACCCTAGATATTTCTCGGTTTTGATTACTTGGTGTTGACTGCTGTATCACTTACTGGTCACAAGATTTACTTAGCTTCAACCTTAAGAAAAGATAAAATCACACTGTGAGTCAGGTGGAGCTGGAAGTGTTTCGCGTTAAATGAAATAAATCAGGGGAGAAAAATATTAAGTAATCTCATATCTAATATCTGTGATATTAGAGAAAGAATCTAAGGAATAGACAGTAGCAAATGATATCTTGCTTTTGGTGGAAAAAATTACTATTACCAAGACCATGAAAATATTCAGGGAGATTCAGAGGGTCATGTAGGGATGGTGATGGAGGGGTTTTGACATTTTGGTGATAATGGTGATTTAGTATTTTGGTGGTAGTGGTGAGATTTAACTCTAAGGATATGAAAATTAGCCTTATAGTAATCAAGCTACCCCTAAGCTGCAATAAAAATAAATATCCTCCTGGAGAAATATCATATGAGTTAAGGTACCTACCTTGCCACAGCCGACCCCAGTTCAATCCCTGGCATTACATATATGGTCCCCTGAGTACTGCCATGAAGCGCGCCAGGGTCCCCAACAGTGCCGAAGCGGGTTCCCTTCTACCTCCAAGGCGGTGGGAATGGATGAAAAATCAGATTCGATGCAGTTTTAA
This sequence comes from Cryptotis parvus, assembly GCA_021461705.1. Classification (NCBI taxonomy): domain Eukaryota; kingdom Metazoa; phylum Chordata; class Mammalia; order Eulipotyphla; family Soricidae; genus Cryptotis; species Cryptotis parvus. The sequence continues at coordinate 59,603 of JAJIBD010021353.1, read as the reverse complement.
AGGGGCTTTACTATCACAGGTTCAATACCTACAACTCCAAAGGCAGGAAAACTCCGGACTCTGGTTCTCATCTAGCCTATCACGTGTGAGGCCAAGATGGCTGCCACCACGTGTTGAGACCAACAGAGTGGAAGGACGGAGAAGCAAAACACCAAGGAGCGAAATGTCAAAAAGGAAAAAGAGGGAAAGAGAAAGAAAAGCTTCTTTCTTCTTACATCTTATTTTATAGCTAGAAATCTGCCCGTAACTCCCCAGCCTGGCCATTTGGGCTGGGTATCTAGAAGATGAAAGCAGGAAAGTAGCTCTATAGAAATGTCACAATTTCAGGAGACCTTCTGGCTGGTTACAAGGACACAGAGCAATTCAAAGCCTCTAACAGAGCTGGGAGGAGCTATGAGCTAAATGTAACTTCCCTGGCAGGAAGGGTCAAATGCCCTGAGGTAATTTCTCCCAGTACCTCACCTAATGTTTTGAGCCAAGATCTGCCTGGAATTGCCTTTATAGGGTAGAAGGGGTTTCTGAGATGGCATGTCTCTGTACCAAGGACTATACTAATGCCAGTTAAATATTTCTCAAGCCTTCGGAAGTCTCGTTTACTTCACGGTAGTTTTGTATTTTGGTTGCCTTTGAGTTATCAGGGGGCCATGCTTGCTTGCTTGGGGCAAACAGCATTTCTCTCTGGTCCTAATTACTTAGAGATCCAGCGTGGCCAGGCAAATATGCTGGTAAGATCTAGCTAGTCCCATGATGATTGTGGTAGCATGAGAGAATATTTATACCAGCCAGTACAGAATACATGGTCAGGTAAGACTGTCACATTCAGACTATCCCCCTATCTGTAAGTGACCTGCAGGAGGCAATTCAGGGCAGATGCAGAGGCTTTTAGGCTTTTAGGTGTCCTGCAACATGTCAGGCATGATCTTGACACTATTAAGAGTGACTGAGTCCTATAAAGCAAGCCAGGATTAAGTAGAAAGACGCTGTCAAATTTGGTCAAATCCTTTCTCCCCCAAAATTAAAGTATAATAAAAATGTACTCAGTAATTTAAAAAATATTGTCAGCAAAGAGAAAATTGATTATTTGTTTTCTTTTCTTTTGAGGAAGGTGAGGAAGAATGCTCCAGAGGGTGCTCAAGGTTTACTTGGTTCTGCACTCAAATCACTTCTGGCAGAGCTCAGTGGGAGTATGAAGGAACTATATGGGATGCCAGGGATCAAACTGAGTTCGGTCACTTAAAGACTAAGTGGACTACTCACAGTACTATTCATCTATTTGTTTTCTTTTATGTTCTTGCTGTGCTTTTAAGTTATTGCAATTGCTTTTTAAAAGTTATTGCTGTTAGAGAATATTTTCCAGTAATTTTTGTGGTCAACAAAGTATTTTATTTAAATGCAAAATCAGTGTTCCACCACCACTGCTGACTTCTTACAACCATTATCTAATCTTCCAAGATTGTGACCTTATAGCTGGTTTCCCACTCCAATCCCCAAGCATACACCTATAGTATACTCAAAAAATTATTTTATATTGCTTGTTTGATAATTTGCTAAATGAACAAGCTTTGCTTTCTTAGAAGAAATTTAGTGAAGATTGTTCAATCACACTATGAAATACCACTAAGCGCTGACAAGAAATTGTTGTTAAAGGATAGGCATTAATGTGTATATATTTTGATATTGGTTGCAGCCTTCTACTTTACATCTATTAAATGTAGTGTGCTCATAGTATATCATTCTTGTAGCTTTGTGATGTTAGCAGCTGCAAGTAAGATTGATTTCTCCAGAATTTCAAAATCTTTAATGGAATGATAAAGTTGGAGTTAAATATCTAGCTAGGTGGTGGCTTTGGGGCATGAACATGACTGCCAGTCTACTGGAAGAACAGGGGGGAAATGAGGAAATGGCCAATCCCCAACTCTCAAGCCTAAAGGCTTTTAGTCATAAGCGTGCTCATTAATCCATTGAGTTTTACAGTAAGTTAACTTGTGAATGGATCTTATCAAGCAGTGGAATCTGGCCTTGAACATGGCAGTGATTGTAGAGAAACAGCGATTTTCAGCTGGCTGAGGATCTGTAAAAAGTAATGAGACTCACCCTTCTCCTCGGGGTACTCCAACAGTCTAACATGGGGGATCAAGCATCTCTGCTCCTTGACTAAAACATCTTGCCAATGTTATTCTTGCTATATTTTATTATTTATGTTATAGTTTTAAATATCTTTTTTAGTATCTCTAATCATTTTTCAAAGTGAGTACTAGAGAGACTCTTTACAATTCACCCAGCCCCTCTTTTTCTGTTTCTGCTACTGTTGACCTCTGGACAGTAATTTGCTTCCCTTTTAAGTTTCAGTAAGATCTCCTTCCCCTCCTGCTCAATGTGAGATAGTGAATAGAGGCACATTGAACTAAGTTTTCAAGCCTGAACAGTTATTACCTTGTTGTTTGTTTGTCTTCTTCAGCTCATCTTATGTGGCCGTAGACTGGTCCCTATATCACCACTGGACCTGCTCAAGCAAGAAACTGAAACCTATTTAGAGGGTGGGTCATTTTGAGGTTCCCATTGTGCCATGTACTGTATGGTCTGGGTTTCTTCCCTTCAAGGAAAATATTTAGCCATCCGTGGCCTGAAGAAATAAAACCAGCTTTCAAAGTCCAACTGGATTTCATAATTCTTTTTTTTTGCATTCAGAGTTAAAACTCACTAATGAAATTATCTCAGAAACAATTTGAGCTCTCTTGATTTATAAGCAGATAATTATGACTCATTTCAAGTTTATACATAACTGAGATATGTAGTTATCTGATTATTGCCCCACTGGAGTGCTCTAGGTAGGCAAACAAGGATCGTTCACATTGTATTATCTTATCATGATTTCAATGTATTATGAGATCAGTGTCTCTCCTTCAGATTTCTATATAACTCAAAGCCCAGGGAATATGAGCTAAACTCAGTGTCACATAAACAAATCGCATGTGCAAGAGTTTATCTGATAGATAAAAGCAAAGCATGAACTAATAGTTCAAACATAGGAGCTACATATCATAGAGAGAATTCACAGAGCCTGATCTGCAAATTTGATGTTCAAATGCAGGAGAAAAGTTTATCTATAATGAGATGTCAAAATCAAGCACTGTATTCATCTTGATTTGGTCAAATAAAGCTGAATATGTTTGATCCAAGAGATTTAAAGTCTTAGATAATAGGATAGATTATGATATAAATTACATAAAAATACCAATATTTTATGATAATTTTGCTTGAAAGATATTATTAATTACGCTATTTTTATTTCCTTTTCATTTCTGTGGTTCCAGGTATTGAACACAGATCGCACATACAACACAAGTGCTCCTCTAACAATGACCACATCCTGCCATAAAACAATTTTAGAATCTAATATTGATCAAAAGTCAAAAGTAACCATGTCACTTTGTTGTACTATTAGTATAGCCTTTATATGCTTATTTTAGTCAAATTTTCTAATAATTACAAAATTTCAAAACATTAAATTGAAAGGATATTTATGCATACTGTTTTTGGTGCAGCACTGGGTACATGCCAGAATATGGAAACAATTTAGAATGTCAGGGAACAGATGATAGATAAAAATGTTGTGATATATATTTATATATATGTACACACACACATATATTTATACATACATATATCACATATATATTTATTTATATACATTGGCACAGAGCAGCAAGCCAGATTAACTACTCCATTGGGGGACACATTTCCCTCGGACTTCCCTCTGCGTCCGGAACTCAGCCCAGCGACAGCCTATCACAGCTCGTCTCGCGCGGCTGCTTGTGCTTCATCTATAAATGCTTTATTTAGAGGTGACTACAAGTATGCCACCGCACAGCAAGCCTGGCAAAGCTGCCCGTGTCTTATTTGTATGCCAAATACCAGTAACATTTATGATTAGTTCATTCCCTGACTATACTGCTAATTGTTGAGCTCTTTATGTTCTGGAGCACGCATATACCTTTGGGCTCTACTAGCATGAGATAGGACATATGGAAGTACTGGTGCCCAGCTCATCAAATAGATGATCGACTGGAGGATAATGATAGTGATAGTGATATATACATTCATTTATAGCAGGTGTCAAGTGATCACATATATATAAGGAATACTATACAGCCATAAGAAAGGAAATCAAGCCATTTGTTGTAGCTTTAGTAGAGACTGAAGGGTATCATGTTGAGTGAAATAAGTCAGAGGGAGGACAAGGTCAAATGATCGCCCCGATCACTTGACATTCCATTATTCATTAATTTTGCTCAAGGTGGATGCCAGTAACATTTCCATTTTGACCCTATCACGTGCCAGTGGGCTCAATGGCATCTAGTTGCTTTAGAAGAATACCGAAGAGCCTCAAACCGTTGTTCAGTTCTTGGTGAAAGAAGTCTGACCATCTTGTAGGTGGGCAGCCCACGTGATCTTTGATATCTCGTGGGGATCAGTCGTTACTTGCTTTAGTCCAGCGGTCATCTCCAAATGCGTGACATCTCAGCCCATCGTGATTGATACCTTTTGGCAGAGTCCCTGATTCTGGATGCGTCATGGAGGTTGGAACTCTGATTCTTTTTCTCACTTGAGTGAGGTGTGATATTACAAGCATAGCTCCTTTCGATTCCTCTTTGGGAGACCCAAATAACATTATATTCACAAGCGTTTTGGGCGCAGGTCTCTGGCGTATGTTAATGCAGGGAGAAGCAGTGGAATTGAAGAGATGTGCCTGGAGTCGGAGGTTCTTTGTCTTTTTAGCTATTTCTTCGATGCTTTTGAAGGCATCCCATGCTGCTCTCTTCCTCCTGTGCAGCTCAGATTTTAATCATTCATCATGTTGACTTCTCGACCTAGGTACACATAACTGCTGCATTCGAATCGGTCAAATTATATCATATATTATTCAACTGTAGCATGTAGAGTAATAGAAGAGTGACACAACAGTATCAAATGTTGTGGAACCTTTCACTCTGTATTATACAACTGAGAATGCCAAGAAAAGGCAGAAAAGAGATCATGGGGTGAATTCAGACAAACATAATGACCTTGATCCAGGGCCTTAGACACTTTGGTGGTGGAAGGTGAAGTAGCTGTGTATATCATAACCATAGAATCCACACTTATCTATGTAAGTATGTGACCCAAAAACATGATCATTAACTTTTTTAAAAATAAGGTTGTTTACGATAATCTATCAATGCCTGATTTGAAGCTGTAATACAAAGGGGAGGAAGAAAGAGAGAGAGGGGGGAGGGGAAATGCCTGCCATAGAGGCAGAGCTTGGAGATGAGCAATGACAGGGCGGAGGCTGGGAGAAAGGACACTGGTGTTAGGAAATGTACAGTGCTGGAGGGATGTATGTTGGAGCATTGAATAACTGAAAACCCTACCATAAACAACTTTGTAACTGTGTATCTCTAGGTGATTCAAAATATTCATTCTTTTTTAAAAGTTTTTTAAGATGGCAGGGTAAGAGTTGGAGGGGTCTTGAGGCGTTGTTAAGAATCTGATGGCGGTTTGGACCTGGAACAATATGTGTGCAAACTCTGCAATTAACAGTATTATAAGCACATTGCCTAAATAAAATATTTTAAGAATTCTTCTTAGGGCACACAATAAAATATATCTCCTTCTGTAAGGAGATGTAAAAGGAGATTTTTACATATCTCCTTCTCCAGATGCTGAACAGGTCAGAATGGGAACTTGCTAAATGATCCTATAAATCATCAAAAAAATCACAGGACAGAGCTCATTCAAGTCTTTGCTTTGATTAGACCATGACAGTGGTACAACTGCTTGGCTTCTCATCCATAGCATAGAAATAAAGCAGGATTGATACAAAGTAAAGCATATATCTATCAAGAACCTAACAAAACACCACACATTAGGGGTACCTATGAGACAATCTGAGCTATTAATCATGGATAGTTATAAAATGACATATTCCATTGTCCTTTGGGAATTAAAAGTAAGTATGGCATTGGTGTCCCATCCTTCCCCTCCATATTCATGCCATAATAGTCTCTTCTTTTTCTGGTATTTTAATATGGGTGCTGGTTGGGGGAACATTTTTAGTTCTTTGATTTTGGCACTACCTCAACTTGCTTTTTTAATAGGATTTTTGGTATAGTAACAATAGAGACCTCATTCCCATGACCTAAACAAATGTTTTGAGGCTCTTCATCTTTCTGGAATGAGTTGATGCCATTGGGTTACTAGCATGCGACAGAACATATGGAGATGTTACTTGTGCCTTCTAGAGCAAATCAATGAACAACAGGAAAACAAGTGATACAAGTTGGGGATACACACCTGTCAGTGCTCTATCCTTACTCCTACCTCTGTGCTCATGGATTACTCTGGTGGGGCTTGGGAACATATGTGATGCCAGGTATTCAAAGAAGTTTTGCCAAAGTGCAAGGCCAAGCACTTAACACTGAGCTCTCTGACGCTAAGGACTTCTACAGTAAAATAATTTTATCCCCAAAACACCATTATTTTATTTTAAATGTTTGAATTTAATCTATTCTAGTGTTAAAATATTGATCTGATAAAGACCTATGCACTGAATGATGATATTGGGAAACAAAGGGTTGGGTTAGAATTCCACGATGTAAATAAGCTCTAAGTGACATCCCAGCTGTTGGACCTTTGTCAAACATTTTTATTGAGTGGACGAGCACATATGAGCTGATGTCAGTGGCATGGGGAACTATAAGGGGCCGAGATCAGGTGTGGTATAAATAACATGCATGAATTACTGGACCTTCAATAGCTCATGAAGAACAAGACTTTGTGATATATAGTGTCCCACATCTTGGACTACAGGGCAGTCATAAATGCCATAGAGTGACAAATGTTAAATACACAAGCCAAGACTTGAGAAGTCCAACTCCTGAGTTTCAGCACTTGGTGTGGGAGGGTGGAGAGGGTGGTCAGAAATGTAGAAGGACAGGAGTCTTTGACTGCCAGCAAGGTGAACTATTCACTGCTCTTTATCACATTTGCCCCAGCATCCTTCAAATAACTGATTTGCCCAGATGTCCATCATATCATGGTTTGTTCATTCTGTCTCCTGCCAGAATTCTCTTTTTGTTACACTGAGCAGAACTTTCTTATGCATTAAGGTTTTGTTTAAAGCTTTAAGGTTCAGTTCAACTTTCCCAGCTAGCTGTTCTTGCTTCATTTTTTCAGTTGTCTTTCATCTGTATTATCCTTTCTCCACTGCACTTTCATTTCTGTTAAAAGCCGAATAGATTAATACAGAAATAAACATGATTATAATTGTCTTTACAGGCTATTTCTTTTTGCTAGACTCGAGATTCCAAACTTTGGTGCTTAATTTTTTCTGTTCTTTTAAAATCTTAAGTGACCAGGCCCACAATCTCATGCCAGTGGTTCTCAAATGTTAGCGTATTAAAAGATTCTACAAATAAGTAAGTAGATGATTTAAAAATCAGCACTCATAAAAGTATCCAGGTTACTAACTTGTGGGAAAACTGGGAGAACACCCTGATAAGCAAGCACTGTAATTAGTTCTTAGAATATAGATTTTTTTAAAAGTTAAGCCTCATTAGATAGTCATGAACCAGCTTGATCTAAGTATGGAGAAACTTAAGGGCTGTGTAAATCAGTTCTCTAAGCTAGATTTTAATCAAGCGGTGGTACTTGTGAGTCTCAGTCTGCTTACTTTAAAAAAATGAGTGTCAGAATTGGAGAGATTTTTAAGGGTTTAGGGCACATGCTTTGCATGCTTTCAACCCTATTTCCACCCATGGAACCAGGTTTGCAAAACTAGAACATACAGTTTCTAGAGCTGCCAGGAATGATCTGAGTCAGGAGTAAGCCCTGGCACTATGGGATATGGCGCCTAACACCAACAAACCAATCAACAAAGAAAAAGTGTCATGTGAATACACTGAAGCATTGACCACTGCACTATGTTTCACTTGTCACTTGTCACTTGTCTTCCGTTGTTCATCGATTTGCTCGAGCAGACCCCAGTATCGTCCCATTCATTGGGAATGAGGTCCATTATTGTTACTGTTTTGGCACATCGAATACCATGGTAGTTTGCCAGGCTCTGCCATGGCTCTGCTGATCCCAGGGGACCCAGTCTTTTTTTTTGTCAGACCATCAACCATCCAGAGCCCACAGGGCAGAGCCCTGGCGTAGACAAGTCTGTCTCCTATTTGCCACCTGCCTACGCATCCAGGCACCGCAGCCACACCTGCAACACCTTGAGGGGCAGATCAACATCTCAAGGGGCAGAACACTCTCTTCACTTAACATAAAAGTTCTACTGATTTTGAATTGGATGTAGAACTACTAGGAAAGGAGATGAGAATGGACACATAGTGCCCAGCAGTCAGTAATGAAATACTGTAGGTAATTTACTTAGCAAAGGATACAAATTCTTTTTGGTTTGGTTTGGTTTGGTTTGACTTCGGTGGAGGGGGTGCACACTTGGTGATGTTCAGGGGTTATTTCTGGCTCTGCATTCAGGAACTCCTGGTGGTACTCAGGGGAGAGGCAGGATGCCAGCAATAGAACTTGGGTCACGGAACCCAGGTCAGTGGAGCGCAAGGCAAGCACAGCTCTGTTCCGTATTGTTATTCCAGTCCCAGGATCCAGATTATTTAACTGAAACAGACGAGAGAGCAATGATGCGCGGCAGCTTCCATGATACTGGGGAGAATCTGTTGTGAAAATTTTTGTTGTTGCTTGAATTTTTAATATATACTAATCAAATGATTCATCCACACCCGCTTTAATTGATGGCTGGCAGAACTGAGTGTGGTGGGTTTCCACTAGGTTCACCACTTAAACCCTCTCATTAATAGATAATCAGTTTCTACTAATCTGTTCCCAGGCTGCCTTCAGAGCAGCTGTTTCTCCTGTGCTAAAAGTGATTTAAACTCTGTTAACAGTGATAAAAACAAATTTGTGTTGCTGCTTTTCTCATTAACCTTATTATAGAGTTTTTTTCTCCCAAGATAGACGTTTCTAAAAATAAAGCATATTTGTAAAAGGCCAAAACCATTTTTAGCCTCAGTTGACCTCATGTTTTTCAACCTCTGGTTGAGGAGTAAATGATTTTGTCAATCTTCAAAGTATAGGTTTGAGAGAAATATTGTACATAGGTAATGATGACTTTGATTTTTTCAGAGTGAAGAAACAGAGATTTCAGAGATTAATAACATCTTACAAAACTGAGCTCTTACTACAAAGTCAGACACTGTAATTTGTGTCAAATATGTACATTTTCATTTAAATTGCACAACTCCAACAGGCAGTATCTGTGGATAGTCTTATTATATAGATAGAAACAGTAAAACTCAAAATGTTAAATATCCTTTTTTTTGCTTAATGCAGTACAGCTTGTCAAGACCCTGAAGGAACAGTTTGAGGCTCTTCATATTCCTGAATCAACCAGATGTCATTGGGCTACATTGGCACGTGATAGGGTCCAATGGAAATGTTACTGGCGCCCACTTGAGCAAATCGATGAATAACGGGATTCAAGAGATCAAGTGATCAAGCAGTACAGGTGATAAAAAGAAAGTGGCTTACAACCTAGAACTGAGCATTAAATAGAGGCAAAAGGATACACATGACAACCTTTAATGTATGTTCTGTAATCCATAGTCTGGAAGGGAAGGAAAAGAGAAAGAGAGAGAAAGGGAAAGAAATAAAGAACGCCATGGAGCAGGGCTGGGGAAGGGGGAGGGAACCGGGATGTTGGTGGTGGGAGATGGGCACTGGTGGAGGGACGGGTGCTGAAACGCTGTATGACCAAAACCAAACATGAACTTTTTAATTGTATATCTTTTTATTTGTATATCTCACGGTGGTATAATAAAATACTTTTAAAAAACCGAAAAAAGATTAATATCTTTAAAAAAAGTGGCTTAGAACTTGATTCTAAGGACACAAATCTCATGCTATAAATGATGTGTCTTAAAAGTGAACCTATGCAGGAATTATTTGTAGATTTCTAAAATGGAGATTCAAATTTGGGGGGAATTATGAATTTCTTATGATTCCAGGGTAAAAAAATATCATGATTATATCCAAAGACTATATCTGGAAGCAAGTATTAAACTTCACACATTTTTTTTTCTCCAGCACTGGGTCAAGTCATTTATTTAATCCTTTTCCCCAGTCATCAAAGTTTCCAATTAGCTTTTGACTTTTCACTTTTATTAGATCTGCATTACTGAATTGCTTGTCTTGTGGAAAGCTTCATTCTAGACCCTGGATTGGAGAATATAACAACTATTGTTTAAAAAAAATACTGGCTGGTCCTTTGTGACTAACTCTTGTATTTGACTAGGACCGATGACATTCTGGAAGTAGAATTTTTTTTTTTTTGGAACTGTCTAGAACCAACAAAGACAAGTCAATAAATCTACTCTCAATCCTGAAATTTGTAAATAGCTATGTTCAGGTCAAGACTATTGCTAATGGCCTTTGCCTCTCCTGTGTTATTTAGTTCAGGCAATTTTGAGATTTCAAATAGCTTTTAGTCATTGTCTCCTCCCCATGTCTCTACCTCCTAAACTGGTGTCACTGTGAGACAAAGGTATAATTAACTAAAAAAGCAAAGGGAGGACAGTCAGCAACTGTAACCATAGGCTCAAGAAACAGTTGCCAGGGGTTTGGAAACACAGATGCAGCAGAGTGGGGATCCTGATAAGGTTCTCTCATACATTTCTAAAACCCGCTTCTCCTTGTCCTTTGTTTTTTAGTTAGGAATCATGTCTGTGTCCCAGAATCACGTTCAGCCTTGTTACGCCTTTCAAACGCCTACAGTTATTTGTACTCACGCCTGTTCAGGAGCAACTCAACTTTGTTTACTTATTTCAACATGGAGGGGACTCAGCCTCAGGCAGATTTGTTCTTAGACGCGATTTTCCAGGCTGATTTTCTACCTCCATTTCAGCACAGCCTGACCCAGCTGTGGGTGGAAAAACACACAGGTACAGCAATGCAGATGATGAAAAGCTTGCTATAGCTTTACAGCAGCTTGAAACTCTGGCTGAATTCTGATAAGTGCTCAGGTAACACATTTGAACACATCCATCTGCGTGGCTACCTCTTTACATCCCAGGTTTTACTACTCACTGGACTAGACCTCTTGCAGCAAACAGATTCCACGCAGACCTAAAGATTACATATGTGTGAAAATGGTTGTAGCTTTGGCCGGCACTCAGGAAGCAGATGTTTTCTGAGAAAATTGATGGCAGTCCGGGCCCAGTGCAATCTGGCCACAATCTGTCTTCCCAGACGCATCACTTCCCACCCCCCGTATGTGTTGTGCTCAGCCCCGTGGAATGGTTTTCCAAAACCTATTATGCCTTTTCATGCCTCCATTCCTTTCCGCATTTGCTTTTCAAAGCCCAGAATATCCCTCCTACCCCTTACCTTGCATGCTCCATGCCTGCTGATATTTTTTAGGATCTGCTTCAAACTATAATCCAAGCCCTTCTGGGCTACAACAACTGATTATTTATTCATGCCTCTTTGCTCCTTAATTGCCAAACATGTTTCTGTACGTCTCCAACTGAACCTGAAGCTCTGAAAGTTGTGTCAACCACGTGTGTGCCAAAGCTCAAAGAAATACCACATGGCATAAAATCAGCCTAGCAGCAGCACCCTGATACTCTTGTGAGAAGGTAAGTATGGCAATCACAGGATGTCAGTAGCTTATTCCCTACATTACCAGTTAAACTGTCAAGTTGACATTCATTTTCCCCTTAATCTCGTAGTTTATGATGATTTACATTTTTGCTTCTCCAGTTCTCTTTGTACTACGCTTCTTCCCATAGACATTGCTCCAGACAATAGTGGCACCTCTAGAGTTCCTTTCAATCATTTGACTCCTTTTCTTTGCAAACAGTGATGGTCCAAGGGGCAGGTTTAAGTTCTTAGCAGTTGATGACAAGCCTTCAGTGACACAACTGTGAGTGGCCAGAGCCACTAAGAAGACTGATTGAAGGTATGAAAATCTGTAGACTCAAGCCAACTAAGACCACACGAGGTAATTACTGATGTGAAGCTAACTGTGACAGGCCAAGGAAAATGAACAAGAGCCGATCCATTGTGCACTATTTCCTGAAGTCTGTCTCTCTGTAGTGCTGTTGCTGGTGAAACAACCAAGCAAATGAAGATACTTAGTATTGAGTCTTAAGGTGTTGGAAACATGACCAATTTTCACAAGCATTTTTTACGTACCTGTATTGGCATCTCAGAACTTTGAGGAACTGTGAAAGTGTGGCTCTGGACATCATTTTCTTTTAAATGTACACAAAGAGATCTTGGATCACACCTGTTTTAGTTAAAAGCCTAAGAATGTGAATCTACTCCCATGCTGTATTCTCCACACCTCTCATCTTTTCTTTCTTAAATAAAAAAAATCTGTATCTTGTACTTTATTATTCATCGCTGTGCTATTCACAATAGCTAGAATCTGGAAACAACCTAAATGCCCAAGAACAGAGTACTGGCTAAAGAAACTGTGGTACATCTACATGGCGGAATACTATGCAGCTGTCAGAAATGTCAGAAAAGACGAAATTATGAAATTTACCTGCAAATGGATGGACATGGAGACTATCATGCTGAGTGAAATTAGTCAGAAGGAAAAGGACAGATATAGAATGACTGCATTCATTAATGGGATATAAATAGATATATCCCAGTGTTTTACTAAGTGTGGGAAATGGTAATGTCAGACTAGAACTCACCATTAAATATACACAAAGAGACTTAATGATAAACTCTAAATATCTGCAGAACTAGCCACAATGTGTAAAAGAAAAGGGAGAGAGACGCAGAGACAGAGAGAGACAGAGAAAGAGAGGAAATGGGGGTGCCTGCTATTGAGGCAACCTGGGGGGGCGGGAGGGGGTGTGGGTACATTGGTGGTGGGAATAGGGCACTGGTGGAGGGATGGGTGCTGGAATAATGCATTACTAAGAACCAGTTATGAACACCTTTGTAATTGTATGTCTCATGGTGGTATAATAAAAAAAATTTTAAAAATCTGTGTCTTGATTACTAGCAACAAATCATGGAATACTAGTTGGCAATTAAGGTAATTTCAATGAAATTTCTTTCCATCTTATTTTATCCCTGTACTTGAGAAACAACTTTGCAATCTCTTTCTCCCATTTATCATATTTCAAGTGTTTTGTTATTTCTTCTACTACATTATAAACACATGCATGGATATTCCTTGTCTTATGCATTTTATACTGGTTTAATGTCTAGGATTCACTAAACATTCATTCCACAGATATTTACTAAAAGAATTTGTGATATAACCTGAACTACAAGACTGGCACAGAATAAATCTTAATTACTGTTCTCAAGATACTCATAGCCTATTTAATATGATAAAGAGGCAATATTAATCCAGTCTGTCTGAGTAGGAGAAGTTCTTCTAGCAATAGGAGCACATTTCTGGAGCTATTGATGCAGAGTGAGTGAGACCAGATATAGAATCACAGATAAGATTTATATTAATGAAATTCCAAGGGCTTTTACCATATGGGAAATGAGAGTAAAGAATAGTCTAAAGTGCTGAGAACTCTTGGATCTGTAAATTTGACTAAGAATCAGGGTCACTCCTGAAACTTGTACAATAATGTAAAATTTAATCTTCAATACATTTTATTCATTCCCCCTCTTAGAACATGAGCTTTTTCTGGGGATGAACCATCATGGATTAGGTATTTAACTTCTCTGAACCACATTTTAAAAAATGTATTAAATGGGATCATAAAAAATTCTTCACAGGTCTTTAGGTGAATTAAATAGCACAGAGAATATCAACCACAGAACCTACAACAAAATTTAAACATCTCTGATTTCCTTTCCTTCTATTCGTCTTCATAATCTCCATAAAACTTTGTACATTGCCAGCGTGAAACACATAGTTAAGCACCAAGTCCTTTGTATGTGCCAAATCCTCACTAGATGTTCTTTTAAGTCTTATTAAATTTGTATTATTCAACCTTAGTAACTAAGCAGTCTGTATTTTATAGGTCAGAATATGAAAGCAAAGATATTTGCTGCTGTAAATAACTTTCTTTATGATTCAAACATAGCCTAAGCCCGAACATATTTTGTTCTCTCTTCAAGCACTCTACTTTCTTTGTTGCTCAATTATGGAGTTATCATCTAATCATTATTTATTTTAGAGTAAAGTAGTTTTAGAGAATAAATGACAATTCAAACCTACCTATTTACCTATATGGTAATCTGCATTTCTATGATGCTATTGAATATCCAATCAATATTTTTATTGTTTCATATGTTTATTATATTTCCCAGTTTCAGGTTTTGTACTGTCTTTCCATTTTCTATAACAATGAACATTTTCATTTGTTGCTTTAGTTTTATTCTTCATCAAGTCAGTATATATTTTAGATTAAAACACTAACATAACAAAATTAAATATAAATTTTGAGCTTCACTTTGCTTCCAGTAATTCAAAATGAAAGCACAAAATGATAGATTAAAATTTTTTTAAATATCTTGATATAATACAGTGACAGGCACTCTACAAAGATGACATTTTACTTGTATATTAATGCCTTACTAAAAATGATCCTGAAGATAGATATTGCTCTCCTTATAGCTGAGAATATATCGTTAATAAGCTAGTTCTTCCGATCAAACAACTCGAGAAAGATTGCCCTCCAGGAACACCAGGCTGAATTAAGCAGAGTTGGCATTGCAGGTTTTATGCAGAATTATTCGATATGTCAACATAGCTGGATAACCTCAAAATCCCCTTAACTAGTCAACTATGACACAATTCCCTTGGTTGTGTGAATTGACATGTTGAGTATTCTAGGGTCCCCAGAGAAGTGTCTGTGCACATGGTAAGCATCAAACACTCTAACCCTTCCTCCCCAGGCCTGTCACCACTCTGCCTAGACAGTGGTTATTTCTATGGAATATGTCTGAAAGCTTGTGAGATAAGATAAAGGCTGACTCCTAGAGGGTCAAAAAATACCCACTTCCTCAGTCTCTAAGATAAGAAGCTTTAAACAATCTAAGGGAGAAAATTAAATCTGCAGACTGTTTGGCACCAGGGAACTCAAAAGATCAAAGTCCCTGAACTCCAAAAAATAATGATATCAAGAGGCTATTGCTAATAAAATAGTTCAGGCCAGAACAGAGACCTTTGCTAGTTGGTTATGTACCATTTCCCTATTGCTATCAAGACATCCTAATGATGTCATTTATGTGATAAACCTCTAGGAGCCACTAAACAGGGTCAGCTCCTTAACTGATATTGAAGAGGATTGTCAGGAAATATGGCTTTTAAGGAAGAGTATTCCATTCCACTCTGCTGAACCATTTGGATTCCTAGAAATTAAGAAGTAAGGGTCATGCCAGATTTGAGCCCCAAGTTCAATTGCCTATCAGGCATATGGGCCTGTTTTTCACTGGTTTCACAGAATAAAACTGTCCTGCAGGTGTTTGTCAGCCACTGCATTCTGGATCTTATTGCTGCTTTATATTTATTAAAATCTCTGCTAAAGAACATAGCTAAGAATAGCTTGATGAAAATGCCATCCTAATTCATTCTACCAAATTGATTGAAAAAGTACCCCAGGATTAGGTTTGATCAGTTGAAACGTGAACTTCTGTCAAATCAGTTCTTTAAGGAATTGTTTTTACTGCCTTGTACTTTGACTGTATCATGTCTTGGTTGAAACCCTTAAACTAGATTGAAACCCACTGGAAGAAACAGTGCCCACTCCTCATCACTGAGTCTCCTGAAACTGAATTGCTAAGCACATCCATCATTACAGCAAATACTGCACTCTCCTGGAGTATACTGGGGAGAAAGTCCTGTCTACTTGTAGCAACAAAATAAAACAAATCTATTTATACTTTATAATCACTGTGAACCATGTAACAGACACGGCTTTGAAATTCCCATCTTGCTCTGTATACTGCAAGCTACCTTAAATCACTTTGCAATAGCATTGGGGAGTCTAAACAGATTGTCATGCTATCCTGATGGTATTATCCTAATAAGATCCATTTCTACACCTCCTGAGTGCTGTTTTCTCAAAAGTATTTTACTTAAGTGAAAATGATTCCGAAAGGGAGTAAGTGAGGCAAACAGATTAAGCTGTCATCACCCTCTTTCACCTCATTGTCTTTATTTACATAAGACAACAGATAACCTGGTTAGACCTCATATTTGTTGCTGACAAAAATCAGATGGGGGAGGACAAAAGAGAAATAATCAGTTTATGACAAAATTGTAATAACAATTTTCTAAAATTTATTGTAGATCTTAATAAAAGAACAAAACAGAAAGTTCACTAAGTCTTAAATCATGTTCTGCATTTAGTTCAAACAATGCATTGCACAGAAAATGATAGTCTCACTTAGCCTTAGAATTGGAATTGGAAAAAGAAATTTAGGAATATGACTAAGTATTTGTTTGCTTTTTATGCCAATTGAGTCATAACTTATGCAAAGGATTTTAAGCACCAGTTATGGAATAATCATCTCAGGATATAGGACCCCGGTCAATCCAGGTCCAAAATAGGAAACTAGTTCATGATAAAATTTTATTTTGCGATACCTTTTTAGTATCATTTAAAATTCAGAGTAAATTGAAAAGGAATGTATAGAAATTTCTAATATAGTTCATACCCAGATACATGAACATCTAACCCCATTATCAAAATTTCCTATCATACAGGGACATTTATTAGCATGAATGAGCCAACACCAGCACCTCATTATAACTCAGAATCTATAGAGTTCAGTCCTGGTGCTGTACATTGTAGGAGTTTAGGCAAATGACTAATGAATGACATATAGCCACCTTCATGGCCTCTCACTGAGTACTTTTCTGCATCTGCTTATTTTTTCGGCTTTTTTGTCTTTATATTTAAAGCTGATTTCTTGTGAAAAGTGTATAGTTAGTTCTTACCTTTTATGATCCACTGTGATAATTTACTGTTTGTTTTTTTGTTTAGGGGATACACCTATCATTGCTCAAGGCTTAATCCTGGTTCAGCACTCAAGTATCATTCCTGGTGGACTTGGGGGATAATATGAAAATGTCAGGGATCAAATCCAGGTCAGTCACATGCAAGGCAACTACTCTACTCTCTATACACTGCACAAGTTAGCCACATGCAAGGCAACTGCTTTATGCTCTCTCTCTCTCTCTCTCTCTCTCTATATATATATATATATATGTATATATATATTTAGTTTAAACTAAATATATATATGTTTATATATATATTTAGTTCAAACTAAATATATATATATGTTATATATATGTGTTTAATCACCTGAAACAGCAATTACATACCACAATTAAAAAGCATATATTGGGCCAGAGAGATAGTATAGAGTAGGGCAGTTGCCTTGCATGGCTGACTTGTATATATACGTAAAGGCAACTGCCCTACTCGCTATACTATCGCTCTTGCTCAATATATGCTTTTTAATTGTGGTATGTAATTGCAGTTTCAGGTGATTTTTGTATAAGCAAATTAATATTTATCATATTTTACCTGTTTCCTACCTAATGCCTTCATCTATTTAACCTATTTTGTCTTCCATTCATTTCCTCTTTCTTGTGATTTTTTCTTGTTTTTCACAAAGTTGCTCATAACTGGTTTCAGTTATCAAAAGTTCCATCACCCATCCCTTCACCAATATAAAACATTTCCCATAGCCAATGTGCATGTTTTCCGAAGGGTGGAAATCAAAAGGTGAATTCTCTTTTGTGTGTACATACACTAAATAAAATCAGGTTTTTTTTTAACATTTTATTATACCACCGTGAGATATACAATTACAATGTTGTTCACGCTTGGGGGGTTTCGGTCACACAGTGTTCCAGCATCCCACCCTCCACCAGTGCCCCTCAACCACCACCCATGTCCCCAATTCCCTCCCCCCCACATCCTGCCTAAATGGCAGGTTCTTTATCTCCTCTCTCTCTCCCTCTCTCTCTCCTCCTTCTCCCACACATTGTGGGTTACACTATGTACACTTGGAAGCCATCATTTGCGTTTTTTGTCTGTATTTAATGCTCAGTTCTATGTTGGTACCAGACCTTTTGACATTTATTCACACATGTTCTCTTCTCTATCTTACCTAACCTCTGATTCCCACGCACTTGTGGCAATTTCCACTTTTGGTAAGATCACCTTCTATATTTATGTCATGCAAATAAATGCAGTCATTCTATGTCTCTCTCTTTCCTTCTGACTAATTTCACTCAACATGATTCTTACCATGTCCATTCTTTTAAAGGCAAATTTCATAACTTCATTTTTCCTGACAGCTGCATAGTATTCCATTGTGTAGATGTACCACGGTTTCTTTATCCAGTCATCAGTTCTCAGGCATACTGGTTGTTTCCAGGTTCTGGCTATTGTGAATAGTGCTGCTATGAAAATAAAAGTGCGGATTGTGTTTCTGCTGTGTGTTTTTGGCTTCCCAGGGTATATTCCCAGGAGTGGTGTGGCTGGGTCAAAGGGGAGCTCAATTTCTAGTCTTTGGAGGAATAAAATCAGTTTTTAAAATGCACACATAAAAATGTTTGCATGCAACCATCCCTAGTTATACACCCAGCATCACATGCCTGAGCATTACTTGGGGATTTTGAAGTTCCTAAGCATCACCAACCAAAGTAGCCAGGATAATACCTGGCACTACAAGGTCCAAAGAGCTCTGTAGGGGGCCAGAGCAATAGCCCAGAGGGTAGGGCGTTTGCCTTTGCACGCGCCTGCCCATACCGGCCCTGGTTCGATCCCCAGCACCCCATATGTTCCCCGAGCACAGCCAGGAATAATTCCTGAGTGCAAAGCCAGGAGAAACCCCTGAGCATTGCCGGATGTGATCCAAAAAGAAAAAAAAAAAAAGAAAAGAAAAAGAAAAAAAAGACTCTGTATCCTCAGGTTCTATCACTGAACTATTAGCCCATGTAGCTAAGAATTACCGATGGGGACTCTGTGCCTCTTAAACACTGCTTGTGATCCCCCTCACCCCAACATAATAATAACACAAAATATTGGTTGAGTGACCAGTGTTTTATGGTTTCTATCATAAATGTTTTATTTATTTCTGTAATCCTTTCAGCAACTACTGAGTAATAAATTTTTATAATGACTGCTTTCACTTGTGAACAAATCTTAAACAAATATGGATTAAATAACTTCCCATGGTCAAAAGCTAAACAAATAAATAGACAAGACTCTGAGCCTAGATCCTCCATCAGCATGCATGTTCTTACCCAATGCGAAATCCTGCACTTGGCCATACATAGGCCCTAAAACCTTATTCATATTAGATAATGTCTTATTATTATCTTTATTCATATTATGAGACTAAAATTAAGAGAATCATGTATTCATATTCAGCATATGTAAAATCTGTTTTGTGAACCATAATACCTAAGAGGAAATAGAGGGAGAGACAGAGAGAAAGAATGCGAGAGAGTGAGAAAGAAAGAGAAAGAGAGAAAGAAAGAGAGAGAGAGAGAGAAGTGCTTGCCATAAAGACAGGCAAGTGGGGGCATGTGAGGTTGGGGATGGTGGTGGGAGGGAAACTGGGGACAATGGTGGTAGGAAATTTACACTGGTGGTGGGATGGATGTTGGAATATTATATGGCTGAAATCTGACATGAACAGCTCTGTAACTGTATCTCAAAATGGTTAATTAAACTAAATAATAATCAGCAATTCTAAGTCTCTCTTAAACCATGGCAGAGAGTTCTTTTAACCAAAACTGAATTTATCTTTGTCCTGAAATAAATAAAACATCACATGAAATGTGTAAGGTACTGTGCTGAGGTATCTTGAATGGAAGGCATGAATGATCTGTGATCTTTGAGACAAAGAATATTACATGACCCGAGCCCAAGAATACATGGACAGGCATTTTTTTTCAGGGTAGTATAAATCATAAACAGAGTCAAATAGAAAAGGAAAAAATTTTAAATACCAAAAAACACCTCAGGATTCCAGAGGAGATAATTATTAATAAACTTGATGTCTCTGAGGAAAGAACCAGGGAAAGATTTCAAATAAATGGTAAAATTTTCTGAGAGGATTCCAAAAGGATAGCATTGAAAAAGTAGAGCTGCACCTAAATACTAGCAAGATAAATTTATGAAACCAAAGACAAAAAAGCTAAAGAAAAAAAATGCAGGAATAAAAACCAATGCTATTTCCTAATAAACTAGTGTGTTTCTTAGAAAAGCAGGATTGTGTAAGAAAACCTGAGTTAGAAGATCCAAGGCTGATTCAACAAATTATCTTTAACATTAGGTAACTGTCAGCAAAAAATCTGTCAATTTTTGCTTTCCTACTCTGAGCTTGTTAGTAAAGTCAGTCCTCATGATTGCAGGATGCATTACAACCTCCAAGGTCAGTAGAAAAGATGAAAGAAAGCATCAAAGTGGGGTGGGTGGGTGTTGGAGAATGTCTCTGTGAATACCGTTTCTTTGTATTCATAAAAGAAAGCAGTTCTTATTCATCCTCTCTTGACCTCATTGCCTCATGTTTCCTAGCCACCCAGATTGCAAAAGTAACTATCTAACAAAAGGAAATCAGACAGCCATTATTTGTTTCTAGTTATAATGATTTATCTTTGAGAGCTGAGAATAAGACTTATAGATTAGAGCTTTATAAACTAAGAGGTATGTGAAGATTGGTAAGAAATAAGTGATAATAAGATAGGTTTGAATTCTTTGTCAACTTTATCCCAATTTAGATAAGTCACTGAATTCCCTGGAGATACCAGGAACCACCCTGTAGATTCCAGGAAGCTATGCACCAAGAGTATTTCAGGAGTAGGAATATGGAAGAAGTTCAAACAGAATAACACCTGACACTTAATTCATTCATTTCTTGACAACTCTGGGAGTGAGAAGATTTAGAAGAGACAAAAGAGAATTTGGGAGGAATTTTCATTCTCTCAAAGCTGCTAGTCCCAATAATACAGGTCTCAAATCGACAAGTTCAGCCCCATTGAAGCCAGTACATTAAATGAGAACAGTATTTTTAGAAAGAATGATGAACAAGTGAGACGGCCAATTGATTATTTTAAATGACAACCCTCATTCCTAGAAACTCATCTCTCTTTGATGTCATCTGGTATCACCTTCTATGAACTTGACCCTGACACAGATGAAGGAAAATAAAGTATTTCATTTTTAGGGTCCTAATTGTTAGAAGAAAGATAAGAAAGAGAGAAAAGGTATGGAAAATCCACTTCTGCAAAATGGTCAAATGTGGAGAACTGATGAACAGAATTTTCTAAGTTGATATTTTGAACAATGATAAAGGTCTAAGGTTATTTCAAAAGTACACTGGCAGGTCTTGTTACATTGCCTAATATTGAATATCACTATAATTAAATGGTGAGCTACATAATTGCACTCTGATCAAATCAGAGACTGAAAATAATGGCTCACTTTTCAACTTAAGATCTTTATTTATTTACTATTTACTACCTTGGTTTTATAGGATTTTGCAGACACCTGCATATAATCTAATAATAGTAGTAGATATAGGGTCCAGAGAAACAGCACAGCACATAAAGTGTTTGCCTAGCACATGACAAACCAGTTTTAATGCCTGGCACCACATATGGTTCCCTGAGCTAGGAATAATCTGTAAGCACAAAGCTGGGAGAAAGTCCTGAGCATAGCACCAACTACACTCCATAACCAATTTTAAGAAATAAAAAAAATTAATTGCAGCAGGCATTTGTTAAGTATGATCTGTAGGCCAGGTTTTATCTTTCTTATATTAGTTCATTCAGTATTTTGAAAACTACTCTATATAAATGACACTGTTGTTATCACTTTATTCTATATGAATCAATCAAGACACTGAAAATTAAGTAATTCACGTTAACTAGCAAGTCACCATTAGAATCTGAACCGAAATATCCTTTGTTCTTACCAAATGTACTACATCTTTCTAGAATTTGTGATTTTTTAATGAACACATCCACTAAAAAATTAGAAAGAAAAAAGTAAATAGTACATACACACATCCATAACAAGACATATAGTTATAAAAGAAAGTTTATAAAACAATAGTTTGTACAATGTTTAGCATAGTCAAAATTTATTTATTCATTCTTTCATATTCCAAGGAGTATTCAGAGATTGACATTGCACGTACTCTACCAAGTGAAGCATACTGATAAAGAGAATCTGTTGGTGTTGGGAAGATAGCACCAAGTCCTGGTATGCAGACTTTGTATGATGGAAATCCCTAATTGGGGCCCTGGTATCAGAATGTTCACTAAACATCACTGGCAAGTAATCCCTGAGCATCAAGCCTGAAGTAGTCACAGCACCAAATTTTTTTTTTAATTTTGTATTTTTGTTGAAGAATATGGTTTGTTAAATACTCAGGATTAAAGCTTCACAAGGCAGCAATGCTTTCTGAAGGGTGAAAATCGAAAGGTGAATTCTCTTTTGTGTGTACATACACTAAATAAAATCAGTTTTTTTTAACATTTTATTATACCACCGTGAGATATACAATTATAACGTTGTTCACGCTTGGGGGTTTTGGTCACACAGTGTTCCAGCATCCCACCCTCCACCAGTGCCCTCAACCACCACCCATGTCCCCAATTCCCTCCCCTCCCACATCCTGCCTAAATGGCAGGTTCTTTATCTCCTCTCTCTCTCTCCCTCTCTCTCTTCTCCTTCTCCCACACATTATGGGTTACACTACGCACACTTGGAAGCCATCATTTGCGTTTTTTGTCTGTATTTAATGCTCAGTTCTATGTTGGTACCAGACCTTTTGACATTTATTCACACATGTTCCCTTCTCTATCTTACCTAACCTCTGACTCCCACGCACTTGTGGCAATTTCCACTTTTGGTAAGATCACCTGGTATATTTATGTCATGCAAATAAATGCAGTCATTCTATGTCTCTCTCTTTCCTTCTGACTAATTTCACTCAACATGATGGAAATCCCTAATTGGGGCCCTGGTATCAGAATGTTCACTAAACACCACTGGCAAGTAATCCCTGAGCATCAAGCCTGAAGTAGTCATAGCACCAATTTTTTTTTTGAAAAAAATTTGTATTTTTGTTTGTTAAAAGAATATGGTTTGTTACATACTCAGGAATAAAGCTTTACAAGGCAGCAATGGTAAATTTCATCAGACCCACCTAGAAGATCTATTTCATTTTAAGATGATAATAAATATTTTTGCATTGATGTTACATCAAGGAAATTGGTCTGAATTTTTTTTAAATAACATTTCTGTCAGCTTTGGGCATCAGTGTAATGTTAGCTTCATAGAATGTATTTGGGAGGATTCCTGTCTCTTTGATATTTTGAAAAAACTCAAGGATCAATGGATGTAACTCTTCTCTAAAGTCTGATAAAACTCACCCGTAAAGCCATCTGGGCCAAGATTTTCATTCTTGTAGAGATTCTTAATTGCTATTTCAAGTTTCTTAATGTGATTTGCCTGTTCGAACTTTCTACTTTCTTTCAAGGAAAGAATTTTGGATGATTTTTGTTGCTGTTAAGCATTATTGTAGTAAATGTTTTATACATTCAAATCTCAAGCATGCAGAATTCATTTCATTGTTCACTGAAATTCATTTTTTTAACTTCATTTATCTTACTGTTATAGATTAATCAATATTTTATCATTAGCATCAATGCCAGGGCTTATATTTACTTACTTTTGTTTATTTTTTCACTTATCTGCTGCCTCAAATTGTACTTGAGTATAAAATGCATTTCATTTGTTTACTTTTGGAAAAATCCTCTTTTGGTGATGCTGGGTTTTGCCTGGCAAGTCATTAGACTCTTTTGCGTCTCTGTTCTGTACATCCTGTTCTTCCTGTAGGTCAGTGATATCAGATTTATGAGAATTTTCTGATTTGTGTCACTGTGATGAAAAGATTATTTTTTCTTTCTTATGCATGTTTATTGAATTATTTAAGGCATGAAGATGTCTCTCCCATGATACCAATAATATACTTATGATATGTCTGTATAATACCTTAAAAAACTTTGTGCAAGTTTTGTACATTTCATACTTTCATTGTTTTCTGAAACAAACCTTACTTATTATTTCCTGAATCTACTATGTACTCATCCACCTTAAGCTTATGCTTACTACATCCACTCCCTAGAAAATAGCTGTTCCAATACTCCTTGTTGGATGACAGGCCTAGCTAGCTTGGGAGCTTTGCTGTTTTTATCTACTCACAGCTTAATCTATTTACATGTTTTTAAGCAGGGATTCATACTAATGTGATCTCTCTTCTGTGTAAACACTGGACGGAGGGTGTGGCACTTACAGAAGTTACCTTGACTCTGAATGAGTAACTTCTGACTTATTATTATGTATCTACTATGACTTCTATGTTATCTAAATTGGACACAGTTCATCTTTATAACCACTGCACCCAGAATTGAACAGTTGGAATTTACCAGGAAACTGCCGCCCTGGCTATGTTTAGGCTGTCATTTAAGATTATAGGAAGGATTATACTAGTATGCCTTCACACAGACAAGTGTGACCCTTTCAGTATACAGAAAACAAGATACTCAGAATCACCCTGGTGCAGATAATAAATGATAAGGACCTTTTGTGTATCATCTAGATTATGTGAAGCCCATGAAATTAAGATGTATTACTTTATACCAGACCCCCTCTCTCTCCAGTGTTTTATATGAGATAATCTCAGAAGAATGGATTGGTCCTTGGCATAATCATTTGTTTGGACCTGTAGTAGGGTGTGACTCCACCCTTCTACACTCCTCTACTATCTAGAAGCTGTTAGTTGATCTTTGTTGACAGGACCTTCCCTGAAGTTAGGATTAATTTTGTGAATACAAGAGGACTGACTTGAGGTACTGTTACCTCTCTGGTGGGATCCTCTTTGGTAGAATATTTGGGTCATGATGCATAGTCGAAGTTCTGACCAGAGCTAGAGGTCTTTCATTATATTGGATTGCGGTGGTAGAGCTTGTTGTACTATTAAAAGCCTCTTGGAACTGCCCCAAACTCGTGAGTTTTCATCCATTCCACGGAGGCCTTGTTTGTAGAAGAGAACTACTGCCCTGATACTATTGGGGAATCCAGTGGCTCCCTGTCAACTCCCCACTAACTAGTCAGACTTCCTAACTGCCAAAAACATTAATTCTGATCTGCAGAATGAATAAAAGACTGAATAAGAAAAGGTGAAAATGACCATTGAATACCACTATTCAATCAAATAATCTCTTACAGAGATCATTGACAAATTTTATTTACATTGTTCCTAGTCTAACTCTAACTCAGAGTACTAGGCAGAACTATATTATAGTGACCCCCAAGAGCAGTTTACCAAAATGGCTGTCTTCACAGGTAAGCCTTAAAAACACACCAGGTTTTCTGGCCTGGGGGTTCCTCTTATCTGCTTCTATCTCCCACCCCCAACCACCTGATTACCTGTTCTGATTAGATACTTTTCAACAAGGTTTAAAATGATGGATTAGTTTACTTTCTCCTCCTTCCTTCCACTCCCACTATATCACTACAATGGTTTTCAACCTGTTGCTTGAAAGATCATCTTGTAAAGTGTCAGTCTCAGTCAAAGAGGAAAGTATGGAGGAATTTTTATTAAGGAATTTGCATTGCATGGAGGAATTCAAATGCCATATTTGTCACTTAACTTTATTGACTTTTTTAACTTTATTGACTTTTTTTTTAACTTTATTGACTTTTTTTAGGTTTTAGGATAATACCCGGCAATCCTCAGGGCTTTTTGGGTCACAGCTGGCAATGCACAGGGTTTACTTCTGGCTCTACACTCCTGGAAGTGCTTGGAGAACCATATGGGATACCAGGGGTTGAACTCAGGTAAGCTGCGTGTAAGTCAAATGCCCTAATCATTGTACTATTGCTCAGGCCCCTATTTACACTTTTCTTTTGGCTGGCATTTTATTCCCTAGAATTAAGTTATCGGGCCACATTTGATGTGTAACTTATACGCACTGACACTCACACGCATACAAACACGTATCTCCAGGGCCACAAACCCTGATCCTTGCATAGGAAATTCTATAGCCTCAGAATATTCAAAGACTTTGCCACTTTGGCCCTCCCTGGAATATGACCCCTTCATTCTCATGAACACTGTAAATACACAGCTCTTCCTGGTAGAAACCACTTACCTGCCCAACTCACTCAAGATGCCAAAGGAGTGGGTTCTCAGAATTCTACCTCTTGCTATTGTTTCCAAACAATTTGTATTTGTTACTAGAAAAGAAACATTATGCCCTCATCAAAGCTTTATTTACTTACTGCTTTTTATAATCCTCTGACCAGTTAAAACTTCATTTTATTTCTGAAGAACTTTTGCAACTGGCTCATAATCTTTTCCATTCTAACCTGTGCCTCTCCCTGAGACATAATCATTATCTATGGTGAAGTCAGTCTCACAGACAGCTACTTTGACCACCACTGCATTCCAGCTATATACTTTTTAAATTGTTTTATTTATTTTGACAATTACAAAAATGTTCATATTTGGGTTTAAAAGCCATACAGTGTTCCAGCACCCATCCCTCCACCAGTGCCCACCTCCCACCACCAATGTCCCCATACCCTCCCCCCCCCCTCCCCTAGCCTGCCTCTATGGCAGGTTCTCCATCTCTTTTCTCTCTTTCTCTCTTTCCCCTCTCTTACATGTTGTGGATTGTAATAGAATTTCGACCATCATTGGTCCACTGTTCCTTTCTTTGTCTTACCTAACCTCTGCTCCCACACATTTGTGGTAGTTTCGAACTTTAGCAAGACCTCCTAATCCACATTTTGCCTGAGCTTGGATATTGGTATCATAATATGTATATATATGTTCAAGCACACATTTTTGAACTTTATTTTGTTTCACCAATAACTGATTCATATTGATATCTTAAATTTCTTTTTCTAATATGGGACAGGGACTGGGAAACTGAAGGGACAGGGATTGGCAAACTGCAGGGACAGGACTCCAAGGTCCTGTCCCTGCAGTTTGTCAATCCCTGTTTCTTACTATACCTGATCTTCTAATTGATTGAAAGTAGCCTCTTGATTGTTTATTTTGCTGAAATGTATTAGTTGTTTAGGATTACTATAAGAAAGATCCTGCAACTGAGTGACTTAAGACAAAAGACCTCACTTCTCACCCACTGGAGAAAGAAAGTCTGAAATCAAGGTGTCAGCAGGATCGCATTGACTTCTGAAATCTATCAAGGATCATTTTCCTTGTTTCCTATCTTCTGCTGCTGCCAAGTTTAGCCATTCCTTAGCCTTTCCCAAACACAAACACACATATATCACAAATAAGATGAAGCACTTCACTAAAAAAATTATCAGTGTCAAAACACTACAAACTTAGCTACTTTGACCAAGACATGAGACTTCCAGAAAATATGATTAAGATGAAAATCACATTCTCCCTCTAATGTATTAAAGAATTTTATATCAATAAATTTATTCCAAAATTACATAAGACTAAAAGACCCCAAAGCCAAAATTATTTTAAAGGTGAAAAATAAAGCTGAAGGACTAAAAGTATTAAACTTCAAGACTTATAAAAGTACAAAAAGATACACTCTAAATCTGATAACCTCTAAATCTATGCATTGCAATCCACAATGTGTAAGAGAAGGAAGGGAGAGAGAGAGAGAGAGAGAGAGAGAGAGAGAGAGACTATAGATATAGGAGCCTGCCATAGAGGCAGGCTAGGGGGAGGGGGGAGGAATTGGGGACATTGTTGGTAGGAAATGGACATTGGTTGGGGGATGGGTGCTGAAACACTGTATGACTGAAACCCAAACATGAACACATCTGTAATAGCTCATAGTAGTATAATAAAATACTATCTCATTGTGTATATCTCACGGTGGTATAATAAAATGGAGGGGGACTGGAGGAGGGGGAGGGAACCGGGACGTTGGTGGTGGGAGATGGGCACTGGTGGCGGGATGGGTGCTGGAACACTGTATGACCAAAACCCAAATATGAACTTTTTAATTGTATATCTTTGTAATTGTAAAAATAAAAAATTTTTAAAAAAGAAAAGAAAAAAAAGACTGTGTGATATTGGTAAAGGAATAGAGATAGGTTAATATAACATAATAAAGAGCCATGTAATAGACTCAGATAAATATATGTAGTAAATCATAGAGTAAATGCCATATAGTGAGTCTATGTACAGAATGTATCGATAATTCATTTTAAAACATTTTAAGTGATATAACTTTTTATATCACATTACATTAACTACTCTAAATTATTTTATTAGTGAAACTTAATACATTACAAAGATATTTAATCTTGGGTAAGCTCCAAAGCACATTTATCACCTTAAAAAAATTTCCCCTCTCTCACACTTGTACACGTATTTGATTGAAAACGTGTTTCTATTCTGTTGGGCTTATACCAAGTAGTGAAATTGCTAAGTTTTATGGTATTCTAAGAAGACAGTTCTAGGAATGATGGTCCTGTGATGTATATGTACACATGCAGATTTTTCAGATGTCTTCACATCCTTGTTGATTCAGTTTACAGTGCTTCGAAAATGAGTTTACATCTTTGTAGTATTATGTGTCAGATCTGAAGTCAATAGTATATTAAAATTAAGAAAAATCTTTGAACACTTGTCATTGATGTTGGTGCCAACTTCAGTGATACTATCATGTTTATTAGTTATATTTCTTTGTGAAGGTCAAATGTCTTAAAGTGATACTCTATTCACATTAAATAGAAGATTATTGAAAGACATTGGACTTTCCAGTAGTGTGGAAATGACTGTAATTTGCAGTATTGCTGCTTAGCTGAATGTCTGTCATTGGAAAGGATTTAGCTTTCAAATTCTAATCTGCACAAATTATCTAGATGATATCGAAAGTATTTTTTGGGCACATTACAGTTTATGAATCCATAATTTTACTTCCTATTTCACTAATATTATAAAACAACATTTTTATGAGGAAATTGTTTTACATTTTTCAGATATTTGTTATTTAATTGGAAAGAAAATTCGAGAAGCTTACATGCTGTTTTCTGAACATAATGTAAATTATAACTTATCAGGCATATTATAATGTATATGGTATCTTGACTACAAGAATATGCTACCCACACTGTAGAGCCTGGCCAGCTACCCGTGTCTGGTATTTGATATGCCAAATCACTTGATCACTTGAATCCCGTTATTCATCGATTTGCTCGAGCGGGCACCAGTAACATTTCCATTGGACCCTATCACGTGCCAATGTAGCCCAATGGCATCTGGTTGATTCAGGAATATGAAGAGCCTCAAACCGTTCCTTCAGGGTCTTAACAAGGAAGTCTGACCATCTTGTAGGTGGGCGGCCACGTGATCTTTTGACATCCCGTGGGATCCAGTCGGTAATGGCTCTAGTCCAGCGGTTGTCTCCAAATCGCATTGCATGTCCAGCCCATCTGATTTTCGATGCCTTGGCAAACGAGACAGCATCCCTGATTCTGGAATAGCGACGGAGGTCAGAACTCCGGATTCCTTCTCTCACTTGAGTGAGACATGATATTCCAACCATAGCTCTTTCGATGCCTCTCTGGGAGACCCGAATAGCATTCTTATCCTGCTTTTCGTAGGGCCCAGGTCTCTGAGGCGTATGTTAATGCAGGGAGAAAGGTGGAGTCGAAGAGATGTGCCTGGAGCCGGAGGTTCTTTTGTCCTTTTAGCTATTTCTTTGATGCCTTTGAAGGCATTCCATGCCGCTCTCTTCCTCCTGCGCAGCTCAGGTTTTAGGTCCTTCATCATGTTGACTTCTCGACCTAGGTACACATAACTGCTGCATTCAGAGATGTTTGTTCCATTGAGAGTGAATGGGGCCTCTGGAACTAGTTCATTTCTCATGAACATAGTTTTCTTCAGATTCAGCTGTAGACCTACCTTTCCACATTCTCGGTCAAAGTCAGCCAGCATTTGTGCCGCTTGGCTAATGTTTGGTGTTATTAGAGCGATGTCATCAGCGAAGCAGAGGTGGTGTAGTTGCCGACCATCTATCTACACTCCCATTCCTTCCCATTCTAATTGTCTCATGATGTTCTCGAGGGTGGCACTGAAGAGTTTTGGTGAGATGGTATCACCCTGTCGAACCCCTCTTTTGACATCAATGATCACTTCTTTGTAGAATGGTGAGATCCTGGTGGTGAATCCATAATACAGCTCACGAAGGATCTTGATGTATTGGGTTTGAACACCCTGTTTGACTAGGGCTTCAATGACTGCTTCAGTCTCCACAGAATCAAAGGCTTTCTGTAAATCAATGAACGTGAGACAGAGTGGCATCTTGTACTCCCTACAAACCTCAATGAGCTTGGTTACTGTGTGGATATGGTCGATTGTGCTGAATCCTTTCCGGAAACCTGCTTGCTTGCATGGTTGTCCTTCATCTAGTGTTCTGCTAATCCTGTTCAGGATGACTCGTGTAAACAGCTTGTAGATGACAGACAACAGGCAGATGGGGCGATAGTTGCCGATGTCGTGAATGTCTCCCTTCTTGAACAGTAGAACTGTCCTGCTGGTTTTCCATTGGGAGGGCACCTTGCATTTGGACAGGTAGCCTGTGAAGAGCCGAGCTAGTGTATTGATGAGTACCGACGGCAGATTCTTCAGATGTTCGGGTCTGACTTTGTCTGGGCCTGGTGCTGTTCCCTTCTTTACCAATGAGATGGCATGTCGGATTTCAGAAGGGAGAAAGTTGGGAATGACATATCCATCCTGTAGAATTTGGTATGTGGGCAGGTGGATGTGGCTATCAAAGAGATTTGAGTAGAAGTCCTGGATAATCTTCTCCATTGCCTTTCTGGAAGATGTGATAGATCCATCAGGGTGTCGGAGGGCAGTCATCTTGGTCTTATAGTTGGCGAAGGACAGGCGGGCAGTGCGAATACTTTTCCCGGCTTCTGCTGCATCTTTCAGTATTTCTGCTCTTCTGTCTTTGAGGTCTGCTTTTATCGCTTCTCTGCACTGTTTAGCAAGCTTGGACGTTAGCATTTGGTCTCCTGAGGCTCGCGCCTTGCCACGTTGGCGAATGAGCTCAAGAGTTTCTGAAGACAAGCGTCCTTTTGTGTCTTTTCTCTCTCTCGGCATTCTTCGCACAATCATGGAGGTGCTGAACCAGTCGGTTGTATTCTTCATCGATGTCATCAATGATGGTATCTTCCCATGTTGCCGCAATGGTGCCAAAGAGTTCCCAGTTGGTGGTCGTTCTGGGAGTTCTCTTCTTAAACTTTGCAGCTTTTTCTCCCCCTTGCGGGAAGTAGAATTTTGCACGAAGGGAGATAGTGGTCCGATCCTGTCTGGAATTTGGGGACGACAGCAACATCGGTCAGACAAAACCGTCGATTGAAGATGATGTGGTCAATTTCATTGTGGAACTGTCCGCCAGGAGATTCCCATGTCCAACGTTTCGCTTCAGCCTTCTGAAACTGTGAGTTCCCATGAATAGTCTTGGTGGACATGATGAACTCAGATAGTCTCTCACCCTGTTCGTTCCATTCTAGGCCATGGGTCCCGATGTGGAGTTCTTCAGCTGATCTTCTCGGTCCTATCTTGGCATTAAAATCACCGACTATGATCTTGTAGAAGGTGTGATCTTTTTTTTATAAACTCCTCCAATTCCATGTAGAATTTCTCAATTTCATCTTCTTTGTATGTGGATGTTGGTGCATAGACAATGAAGATAGAAATTGCTGGCAGTGGGCCACATCTCCTCAAGTGTAATCGTCCTATTCGGTTTGTTAGGCATTCAAATACAGCATGATGCGACTGGCGCCTCCCTCGTCTCAGTCAGACCAATGATGTCGTACTTGATCTTTCTTGCTTGCAGCATCAGATCCTCAATATATGCTTCCGATGCCAGTGTGCGTGCATTGAAAGTACAGACAGTCATTTTAGTCCTTCTTCGTTTTGGCAGCCTACGACAGCCGTGGAAATTTTATCAGGCACTGCTTGTTTGCCTTTCTTACTGCTGCCGTGTTAAGGGCTTTTTCGGGGTCAGGAAAATAAACATTTTTGTTACTGGATTTGGCATATCGAACACGCATTGGACAGCTTGCCAGGCTCTGCCATGCGGGCACTATATTCTCATTACGATATGCCAAATACCAGTAACAATTGTAACCTCATTCCCAGGACCTGATGGAATGGTTTGAGGCTCTTTATGTTCCTGGAGCAAGCAGGTGCCCTTGGGCTCTACTTGCATGAGACAGGACATAGGGAGATGTTACTGGTGCCCCCTCGAGCAAATTGATGATGAAGGGGAAGACAGTGATACAGTGATACAGTGATGTTTGCTTGGTGAAGAAAATCTGTTTTCACAGTCAGTGAATTACTTTACTTGTTCATCATCATTAGGTAAGTTCTAAATTTGCCATATATTGGCCAAATTTTAATATATTTTAAATTTTGATTATAATCATCCTACTGGATATTATATGTACTTCACTGAGGTCTCTTCGCAGACAGTTTCTATGCTCTATTTTTTTCATATAGATCTCATCTTTTGTTGCTACTGTTATTTTTTAAAATCTCATAAATTTTGGTTGAAGGATTTATATTGGATATCATATTAAAATTTCAGATAGTAATACCCATTCCCTGGGTTCTTATTTCCTTTTGCTATTTGTTAATTTGCTTAATGACTTTGCTATGCTATTCTTTCTGAGTTGTTTCTCCTTATAGTAGTGCCTTGAAGTATATATGGCACAGCTTCCATTTCTCCTTGATGTTCTTTTGTAGTGTGCCTACCAAAACCTCATCTCTAGTCAGCATAAGCTACATATTTATCAGAAATTATATTTAAACTTTTGTATTTAGTTATAGTTTTTATGCCGAGAGATGCTTATATAACGTGAAGGGCACTACATAGTTTAGGCCATTTTTTTTTTTGCTTTGATTTGATTATTTGGCTCTATAATCAACCAAAGACTGGGAAATTGTAGATTCCTTCTCTTCGGAGAGATGTGATCTTGATAACACATATAATCTTTAATTCCAAAGAACCTGGTGAATTATTTTAGGAGAAATGATATTAAGTTAACATTGTGATGAGGTTCCTGAAAAGTTTCATACATAGAAGCAAAAATTGAGATAGGCATCAAGTTACATTCTGGGTTGAGATGACTCTAGCCATCAAAAATGAATGGAAAGTTGTGACGTTCATCTAATGGAGGAACTTGCTGTTGCTTTGATGTTGGTAGTGGTGCTGTGGGGTTCACATCCAGTGGTGCCCAGGAGCCCTGTGGTATTCAGGAGGCAACTCAGGACCTTACCCATGCAAGGCAAGTGCTATACCATTTGAGCCACATCCCAGCCCTGTTAAGTTTTATGTTCATCAGAAACTGTCTATAAGATATAAACTTTTTAAATATTTTTATATCTTTTACAAGATATAAAAACTTTGACTCACTCAGCTTTAAAGATTTGAATCTCTGTAGAGACGACTCAACAACAAATGCAGTCAGAGTTTAGAATTGCAATAAGTGTTACCTGCAAAAAATGATCATTTAAAGTATCACCTGGAACACATTTTTCCAACTAGTGAATTCTATATGTGAGTTAGTATGGTAATAATGTTCTCTTTTTAAAAGCACACCATGGTAGGGTGTGAAAATACTTTCATTTTCCCATTACGTATCTTTAGTTAGTATTCAGGGGACAAATATTGTTTAATTTAAGAAATTTAAGAATGCTCTATTCTCTAAAATTGTTCAAAACTAGATTTTTTTTTATTAACTATAGCTGCTGTTTAAAAACTGAAGATGTTTGGGGTGGGGTTAAGAAGGCATGCCTAATATAAAACTTTAGCAGCATACCTTATCTTCACATTTTCAGTAACTTTAATTCTTTCGTAAAACATTAGAATCGTACTTGTCTCCCACAAACCCCTAAGAATCCATAACAAAACTGTAAAATTTGATTAATATTGTATTATCCAGATTCAGATCTGCTTTTATTTTTTCCATATTCATAACTTATTTTTCATTAAGACACCATGATTTACTAAGCTGTTTATAATAGAGTTGTTTCAGGCATACAATATTCCAACACCAAGTCCACCATCAATGTCCCCTGCCCTCCACCAGTTCCTCAGGTTTCCTGCAACCACATAGCTTTTTCCCCCATTGGCAAATATAACAAATTTGTTTCATATTACTTACAAATGGAATTATCAAAACTAAATCAACAAAAGCCGATTTGTAATGATTGATTGCTATATAAATTTAACCTGCATAATAAGAAATTAAATCATTTGATATAATAATTTAATACAAGAAACTCATCCATTTTAATACGATACTGTATACTGCCTTTATCTTTTTATGTAACTAAGTTTACAACTCTGCCATCTAAAAATACATTGCACTAAATTTGGTTTTGTACTTGGATATATCACAACAATCATCACATCTTCCCTGTCATATGAGGTTTGTTTAGGTTTTTTTTTTTGTTCCTTTGGCAGACATATAAAAATTTATTTTATGTTACTAGTCCAAAGGCTTAAGAGAATGACAAATAGAATTATCATAAACTGTTATTAATTAAAATAAATTTGTGATCAATAACTGCTGTATATTTTTAAACTTTTCTAATCTAAGATGACAACCATTTGCACCATTAGTAAAAGTCATGGTCAATGTCACATGATGGGAATTTTCTCATGTTCTTTAAAGGGAGCTCATAACACTTGTTGAAACTGGTTTGAATTACCTAAGCTGTTGCCTATCCATGAAGCTCTGTATTGTTCCTTCCAATCTGAATGATAATCTATCTCAATAGAGTATTCTTGGTGAGGTGTTCCTTTCATTGAGTTTTTGTACTATTAGCCTTCCATATTCTTCTGGCTATAAAGGACCTCATTCCCAACAAAATGGAGATGTTACTGGCACCCGCTCGAGGCAAATCCATGAACAACAGGGAGCCAAGTGACAAGTGATTCTTCTGACTAGTAGCCTCATTTGATAGATCTGCTGTATAGCTGATAGGATTTCCTTTGAATGTAAATTCTAGGCATTTACATTCAAAGAAAATAAGAATGTAAATTCTTATTTTGATCTTGCTGTTTCAACATGCTGTCTCTATTTTTAGATTTATTATTTTGAGTATAGCATATCTTAGAGTTTTCCTAATTGGATCTATTTTCACTGTGACTCTCCAGGCTTCTTGGGTTTCAATATTCAATATCTATAATACTCAACTCTGGCAAGTTCTTATCAATAATGTCTGTATTTTTTTGTTCAATACATTTGCCTTCCTATTCCTTAGAGACTCTGATTGTCCTTATATTGTCCCTTTTGAACTCATCCTATATTTCTCTGGTATGCTGTTCATTTTTTAGGCTATTTTCAACTTTCTGCTGTTTTCTAGTGGTTTGTTCCTTCCCATCTTGGAATTCAGGGGATTCAGCTCTATTTTTCTGAAGTTTAGAGTTTCTATTGATGCTTTTTATATCGCCTACATGTTCTTAATTTCTGTCATTTCTAACTATAAAATTTTTCTCATTTCAACTCTTACACTTTCTTGTGCTTTGCAACAATCTGTGCTATTATTTCTTTGAACTAATTGAACATCGTTATCATTCTTTAAGTCTTCACTGATATTTTCATTTCTTGAGTGTGGTGGGCTTCTATATGTGTCCCCATGGTTTTGCTAGTGTTCTTGTTGAAGGTGAGTCTTTGTAGTGAAACCCACTAGGAAATACTGAAGGGTTAAACTAGAGGTTGCTCTCTGTCTTCTTCGCCTGTCCCCACAGAATGACAGGAAGAATACTGTGAGTAGCATGTAATTTGTTGAATAGATCTATCATGTGGTCACATAAGTGGCTATGTACTTCAGGAGCTGTGTTATCAGCCCTTAATGTGGCACAGGTCAGGAGTAAAGGCTGGTGGAACCCACCCTGTAGGAAGGAGTTTTTGCCTCCCACTTGGAATATCCCAGCCATCATCCAGAGCACACCTCACCTGGGCTGAGTGGAATAAAAAGGAGTAGGGCAGGAAAGATTTGTTGTGTGGGCCCTAAATATGAGCAGGTCAGGTGTAGAGACTGCTGGGTCCTACCCAGTAAGGAAAGATTCTGCCTTTATTTGAGCTTTGCATCCCCTGGTGAATAGGTCCAGTTGTATCAGCCCAAGGCAAATCTCACCTGGGATGATGCTGCAAACAGCTGCAGCAAACAGAAGGTACCAGTTCTGCTTTTAAATGTTCATGCATTCTTGAAACTAGCTTAACTACTCTGTGGCTCAAATTTTTTGCTTTGTTTTGCTGCCTTATAAAATTGAAGATGCTGAGGGCTGGAGCAATAGTACAGTGAAGGGCATTTGCTTTGCACACAGTGTACCTGATTTGATCCCACATGGTTCCCCAAGAGCTGCCAGGAGTAATTCCTGAGTGCAGAGCCAGGAGTAATACCTGAGCAATTCTGGATGTGACCTCAAAAAGCCAAGAAAAAATTGAAGACACTAAGTGACAATGATGATAGTGATATCATTGAGTTGTAAATAATTGAGTATAAACACATATCTTCCCTTGACCATGCACACAAGTTTTTGATATATAATATCAGCAGATAGTTCATGAAATATGTATGTATACTTCTATATGTATATATAATAAATATGTATATAATATATATAGACCGAGAAGAATATAGAGACATTTAATATCATCATTCTTAGATACATAAAAATTAAAATGTGATAACACTACTGAGTTGAATAATATTACAAAAATAAACAGTAAAAATCCCCAAATATTATTCAGTATTGCCACAACTTCAGGCAACTCAAAATCTCATGTATGCAAAAACAAATACAAATTATATAGATGCTTTTGAAAAGTAGTTTGGCAATTCCCTGTAAAGTAAAACATACTTTCTATGTAACTGAACAATGCCATTCCTAATATTTACCCAAGATAAACTTAAATATGACTACACACAAAAACTTTTTATTACTCCTAATTGCACCTCTACTATACAAATCTCCAGAAATATGATTAATCCACATATTCATGGATGAGTAAATAAGAAAAGAAATATATGCCGAATAGATTACCGCTCAGCAATAAATGGTCAGACATGGGAAACTCCCTACATAAAGATCTGTTTACAAGATTTCATATTGCTCTCCTTTATGTGGTTTATTTTCTGTATGAATTTTGTGAATTGACCATCTTGTTTCTGTAAGTTAATGATTTCCATCAATTTTAGAACTTTTTAACGTTTACCTAATCTACTTACTTTTTCTCAGGTTAGGGATTTCAGAAATTAGAAAAAAAAAAGTATAGATCGTCCACATATCCCTTGCCATAACCCTTATCCTCCCTATTGTAGATATGTTACATCACAGTGGTATGTTTTTAATAACTGATGAATCAATATTGATTACTATTATCTAAATTTATAGTAGTGCTTCATTAGGGCTTTTTTGAAATAGATTCTATGGATTATAGCAAATATTTACATGTGGTGATGTATATCCTCCATAATACTTCAGGAAAGTCTCACAGACCTTAAATGACTCTCTGCTCTGGCTACTCATACATTTCTCTTGCCTAATCTTCGGCAACCAGTAATAATTTTATCTTCAGACTGACTTAACTGTATTATCTCTCCAACCCCAATTTTATTTTGGTTGAGTTTTAAACTGAAAATAAAAATCTCAGCCACGAATGCTACATGGAATCTCTATGATACTGATAAGACAAGTAGCACACCATATTTAATAGATGTGAGTATAAGGCAACCAATAACAAAATGTATAGTCACAATGCCTATCCTGTAACAACATATGAGTAATTTCTTATATGAAGGGTTTAATGGTCAATGGCACCATGCTGAGATTGAACAATTCACATTAACTTTTTCCTAAGAAAACTTTGATAGTTTTTAGAAAATTAGCTGTACCAACCAATATAAAATAAATTATTGAGTGTCTAGTTAGTGTCAGGCTTATGTAGTAGCTGAGGAAATCGGAAATAATTGTGGTCAGAATTAGCAATGGTAGTGGATTTGGGGTTGAATATTAAATATTTGTAAGAAATTAGCATGAACAACTTTGTTAAAAAATTAAGTAGAATCCCACTATGTTTAACAAGTTAAATAAATGAAACCAATAATACAAATGGTCCAATTTCCAAGTAACAGCTCAGTAAAAAGTTCGTGACTTTAGCAATACCGTTCTAAGATATATTTTGTAATAAGCAATATATTTAATGCCTACTAAGGGAGCAGTCATGGGGATGGGGGGGAGGATGGGAAATGATGCTTTGGTGGTGGTAAGGGCACATTGGTGTGGGAGGGACTGGAGTTGGAATACTGAATACCTGAAACAACTGTAGTGTGGACAAATTTTTAAGTCATGGTGTTTAAATGAGGTATAAAAGTAAATTAATAAAAATCCCAGACATTATTATGATATTCAATATTCACAATATTATACTATATATAATTTCTGTAACTCAATACTTCTACCTTACAGACACCATTTACATATATATCAAATTATTTAAAACTGCTCTATAATTCACTGTTCCAGAGACTCAGATATATGGGGCAGAGTTGCTACGGGTTCTCCCTGTGCCCAGCTGATAATGAGCCTCCCAGGAGGGCAAGTGGGTTCTAGCCCTGGCCCACCATCCCAGCAGAGCCTTGCAAGACCCAGAAGAACACCCCCCACCCCACCATGAGGGCTGCCATTTTCAACATCTGGAGACTCCACAGCTTGTCAGAGCTCCACCCAGCAGAAAAGCTGATCTTTCCCCATTCATCAATACCTGCTCGAGATAAGAGGCTACTACATGAGTAGGTTATGGCATGGTAGGGCATGGCAAGCTACCAATGTCATATTTGATATGCCAAAAACCAGTAACAATTATAGACCTCATTCCCATAACCTGAAGGAATGGTTGAGGCTCTTCGTGTTCCTGGAACGAGCAGATACCCTTGGGCTACACTAGCATGTGACAGGACATAATGGAGATGTTACTGGTGCCCGTTCAAGCAAATCAATGAACAATGGAAGACAAGTGATACAAGTGAATTCACTGGCTCTGTTTTAGTATTTCTTCTCTTTATATCTAAAGATATATATGACATATGTGATTTTGTTGGAGGACAGATTTAGCTAATCTGGGAGCTTTGTTGTTTTGCCCACACCCAGCTTAATCTTATTTAAGTCAAGGTTCATTCTAATGAGACCTCTCTTCTATGTGATCACTGCTAGACGGTGTGGCAGTTACAGAAGTCACCTTGATTGAATAACTTCTGACTTATACATCTACTAAGACTTCTATGTTTTCTAGATTGGGCACAGCTCCTCTTTATACCCACTGCACCCAACGTGGGACAGTTAGAATTTACCAGGAGAGTACCACCCTGGCTATGTTGAGACTATAGGAAGACTATAGGAAGGATCATACTAGTTTGCTCTAAGCAGGTAAGAGTGACCCTTTCAGTACACGAGAACAAGATACTCAGAATCACCCTGGTGCAGATAATAATAAGAAGGACCTTGTGGGTACCATCTAGATTGCTTGAAGCTCATGAAGTTAAGATTCATTACTTTATATCAGCCCTCTCTCTCTCTCCAGTGTTTTACATAAGAGATAATCTCCTTAGTCCTTGGCATAACCTTTGTTTATACCTGCAATAAGGTGTGGCGCTACACTCTGTTAGGGTTATTTGTTGACATGACAACCTCCCTATTGGATTGCTTCGGTGTATATAAGGGGCTGACTTGAGGCCCCTTCACCTTTTGCCTTTGGTTCCTCAGCCTTCAGCTTTTGGCTCCTGCGGCTTTTGGCTTTTGACTTTTGGCCTTTTGCTCTCTGGCCTTTTGCTCCTTCTTCTGGGTAGGACTCATTTCGGGTAAGATCCTCTCTCTCTTTGGTGGGAGACTCAGGCTCTTTTGTATAGTCTAAGTTTGGACCAGAGCTAGAGTTTGTTCATTATATTGGATTGCTGTGGAAGAGCTTTTGTACTATTAAAAGCCATTTTTGGAACTGCACCGGATTCGTGAGTTTTCATCTGTTCTCCCGGCGTCCTCGGAGGTAGAAGACAACCTCTGTCCTGACACTGTCGGGGACCCCAGCGGCGTTCCCGACATGATTTTATTATATATGTTATAATATGTTAAAGTTCACTAACTTTATCTTTTGTATCTTTCATGTAGTATGTCCTTCATATCAGCTATTATATTTTTTCTCTCTTGAACAGAGATTCCCATACTTATTTGCCTTTGTTTACTTTCAAAAATATTAGTCATTTCTCCCATGTATGTACATACCTTCATTAAGTGAGTAAACAGAAGATACAGCAACAAATTTGCATTCTTTCATGTATCTACATTTCTAGCTATGTCCTACAATGTAGTAAAGAAAGGTGTTGTAAATAAGATACCTGGAAAGGTCACTTGATCACTTGATTACTTGACAACCCATTATTCATCAATTTGCTTGAGCAGGCGCCAGTAATATTTCCATTTGACCCTATCACGTGCCAGTGTAGCCTATAGCATCTGGTTGCTTCAGGAATACAAAGAGCCTCAAACCGTTCATTCAGGGTCTTGACGAAGAAGTCTGACCATCTTCGTAGGTGGGCAGCCATGTGATCTTTTGACATCCCATGAGATCCAGTTGGTAACAGCTCTAGTCCAGCAGTCGTCTCCAAATCACATTACATTTCCAGCCCATCTGATGGCTTGGCAAAAGCGTCCCTGACTCTGGAAGAGCTACGGAGGTTGGAGCTTGATTCCTTCTTGCACTTGAGTGAGGCGTGATATTCCAAGCATAGCTCTTTCAATTCCTCTTTGGGAGACCCAAATAGCATTCTCATCCTGCTTTCTTAGGGCCCAGGTCTCTGAGGCATATGTTAATACAGGGAGAATGGTGGAGTTAAAGAGATGTGCCCAGAGCCAGAGGTTCTTTGTCTTTTTTCGCTATTTTTTCGATGCAGATCACTGTCTTCCCATTCAAAATCGATTTGCTCGAGTGGGCACCAGTAACATCTCCATATGTCCTGTCTCATGCTAGTAGAGCCCAAGGGCACCTGCTTGCTCCAGGAACATAAAGAGCCTCAAACCCTTCCATCAGGTCATGGGAATGAGGTCTATAATTGTTACTGGTATTTGGCATATCAAATATGACGCGGGTAGCTTGCCAGGCTCTGCCATGCAGATGTAGTTAAAATCATAAAATTTCGATGCAGTCAAAACCATAAAATTATTTATTAATGTGAACAAAATAGAATTCCTATTACTCACAGAAAATCATGATAATGACGGTTATTACTAATATAAAATACTCAAATAGTATTCAAAAGAATATTAATGAATGAACATAGTTTGCTTTATCAATTTATTAATGTGGTACTATTTTGGTAGCTGCATTCATAGATTACTGTATTTGCAAGTTGCAATCAGATTCCATTTTTAGTTAACAAGTTTGTGACCACACTGAACCAATTTCCACTAAATACAATGAAAGAAATTGTGTTTAAAAACTGCAGTACGGAGAGACTATTTGGTGCTATAATCCAAAATGAATATGGATAGCTGATTTTGCATGCAAAAGTATGACAGTCATCTTTGAACTGAAATTTTAATTCCTCATTTGTTGTTATTTCTAACAGTTTTTTCTTATAATTTTGGAGATTCTTCAGTGATTGTACTCGAAAAATTCTCCAAAATCTAATGCATTTATTTTTAAAATATTTCAAATTGTTGATTGAAGTCACAGTGGAAAACCTCCAAGTGTCTGCAATCAACAAGCAAGTAATCATCATACTGTTGATATTTTTTAGAAATTGGAAAAACCCCCACTTGTTAAATTTTATTTGTGTAGAAAAGTTTTTTCCATAAACATTAAAATAACATTTTGTTTTTATTAAATTCAGCTCATTACACTGGAGTTTATATTTGCCTCATTGTATTTATATTAAATGTGTCTGTCAAAGAAGCTATGTCATTTTTTAAACAATCAAGTTGACTCATAAAGCATTGTCTTTGACTTCACTCACACTAGGGCTGGAATGACAGTGGGTCAGGCATTTGCCTTGCATGTTGCAGACCCAGATTCAGAATCTGGAATGCCAGATGAACTGTGTAGGTTCATTATATGTCAGGAGTGACTTCTGAGTGCAGAGTCAGGTGTAACCCCTGATAATTGCCAGGTGTGATCTAAAAAAGTAAAAAAAAAACAACTCTAGAACTGAGTTAGAACTGAGTTAAGGAGTTTGTAAAATTCACCTACATAGACAACTTTTGATAGCCAACAAAATTTTGTGTACAGTAGAATAAATTTGATTCTTCATCATTTTCAATACAAAATTGTCCAAACAATCTGTCAATGACTTTCTTTTGATTTCATTGATTATTTTAATGTCACAATATAATGAACTGTGTAGGTATGCTTTGGGATCTAAATGTTGACATGAATGACAGCAAATATGTTTTTGTGGACAATAAATATGTTTGTGACTACTTTTCATTAATATGAAACACACTTCCTAGTATCCTAAAACCACTGATATACCATCAATAACAACTGACAAAATATCATTAAGGTGATTTTCTTTTTCTTTTTTCAAAACGGTTTCTCAATTTGTATAAGAAGTAAACTCTAATCTTTACTTGGATTTTACTTTTGGGACATACCCAACAGTGCTAGATTACTTCTGTATCTTTGCTCAGAAGTCACTACTTGTGGTACCTTGGGACCATGCAATGTTAATGGGGGTGAAACCTGGCCTCCTGTAGGCAGCGCATAAACTCGGTCCATTGATTTATCTTTCAATCCCCATATTCTTAATTTTGATCAGGTTACATGTTAGGGCAGGAGTTATAGTCACTTTTACAATTTTATTTATTTATTGGGTTTTGCTTTTGAAATTTTAAGAACTGTGATTTGTGAAGTTATTGACAGTCAGGTTTTAGGCATACAATATTCCAGTACCAATCCCACTATCCATGTCAACTTCCCTCCACTAGTGTTTCTAAAGTTCTATGATTGCAATTTATATCTCATGTTTCAGTTTTGTTGAGTCTGTTATATGGGTGGATATATGGCTATACCAGTCTCTCACATCACTGGTATAAGCAAAGCCCCTGACCCCTATTTCTACTTTGTTTTCTCATCTTCCTTCCCCCTTGATTTCTTCCCTTCTCCATACTTCTCCATTTACTCAAGGGTCAAGGCTGATGTAGGTGCCACTCCCCTTACTACATTATATTCCCTCATCCAGTTATTCTATATATCACAGATAAGTGAGATCAACTCCATTTTTCCTTATTCTGACTAACTTCACAAAATATCTCCTAGTTCCAACCCGGTTGCAGCAAATTGTATTATTTTATCTTTCCTTACAGCTTCATAGAATTCAATTGTGTATATATAGCACATCTTCATAATCAATTCATCTATTATTGGACACCTAGGTTGATTCCATATATTAGCTATTGTACAAAGTGTACAATCAATGTTTAAAAATTACTTGAGTCAGTTAAATTACCAATTTATTGAGATCAAACAAATATCAGTGGTTTTTTTTGTCACTTACCATAGTCCTACAAATTGATAAAAACTCTAAGATACTTTTAAACTCTAATTTTGTGATTTACTTTATTTTGGTTTTTAAATTGTCAGCAGTGATTTTGAAAGTGTAAATTTAAATGAAAAGAAACAAATTAAAACTATGTGTAATTGGAGTTTTTTCTCGCTCCTTCCCTTTAATCACTCCTCACACTCTGTCAGAGAACACTGGGTTCCCCAACAAAATCGGGGAATCTGGAACATTCATCCCCTTCTGCCCCAGGGGATTGGTGGCCAGTGAATCCAGCAGAATTTCAAAGGGCTTTTACTCTCACAGTTTCTGGTACACAATTAAAAAAATAGGAAACCCGCAGACATTGTGTTCCTAGTTGGGCCTTGGCCACGTGTAGGTCTAGAATCCTAGGTCAAGAATGCCATTACCATCTGCTAAGGCCCAATAGAGCAGAGAAGGAGAGGGAGAGCAGAGGCAGAGAACAGATAGCGCACAGGGAAGAGAGAGGAGGAGAGAGGTTTTTATCTTTTCAGCCCTGATCTGCCCACATCAATGGATAGCAGTTAACTCCAATCCCTTTAGGTTTGCTTCTCCCAGGACCTCACCTAGTCCCATTCAAATGTTAATGGGACTGTAGTTGAAGTTTCCCTGCAGGCCCTATGCAGAGTGAGGGAAAGGCATGTACCCTTACCATGGGTATATACAGCCAGGTATATATTTCTCCAAGTCTTTACAAGATCCTTGTCTTTACTTTATAGTTGTTCTGGATATTGGCCTTTAGACTTATTAGAGAGCCACACTTGCTTGCTTGCTTGGAGGCAAACAGCATTTCTCTCTGATCTAATTATAACTATATTATACTTAGAGATCCAACATAGCCAGGTAAAAATACTGGTAAGATCTGTCTAGTCCCACGATGATTGTGGTAGCATGAGAGAAAATATTTATACCAGCTAACATAGAATACATGGTATGATAGACTGCAACATAGCCACAGATCCAAATTGTTTACTGCCCCTATCTACAAAATGGCTTACAGGAGGTAACTCCAGGCAAGATGCAGAGGCTCTGGACAGTAGTATACTGAAACACTCCACTTACTTTCAACTTACTATCTCTAGTGGGG
Organism: Cryptotis parvus; assembly: GCA_021461705.1. Taxonomy (NCBI): domain Eukaryota; kingdom Metazoa; phylum Chordata; class Mammalia; order Eulipotyphla; family Soricidae; genus Cryptotis; species Cryptotis parvus. The sequence goes on along the minus strand of JAJIBD010021353.1, from coordinate 14,827 downwards.
GCATTTGAAATCATCTATAATATAATTACTTTGCAAGTTATATAAGTATGTAAGCATTTTTAGTACCATGTGAAGAGGGTTGTTGATTGACATTAGAATGGAGAGTCTTCAAGTGCTTATAATATGTAAGTCTTCATCATATGATTCTACTCTTGCTGAATTTGGAAATTGTATGAATTCCTTACATATTTTTTCTCTTTGTTTTGGGGCCACACACAGTGGTGCTTTAGGCTTCTATTGACTGTACACAGGAATCATTTCTGGAGGTATATTGGCAAAAGGAAAGCTGAGTTGAATTTCTTCTGTGGATAAGGGAATTAAGATAATATTTTCAGTAGATGACACAGTTTAGTGAGAAAGTTAACTCTATGCATAAATTTTAAAACATTTTCTCATAGTGCAATATAAAAGCATTTTATTAATTTTTGTCGATTCAAAGACAAGTAGCATAGAGTCATCAAAGGACTGTTCAGAACTGTGTCTCCCAATTAGGGAGAGAAGAGCAAGATTCCTGAAAACACATAGATGACAAATTCTTCAAGCTTCTTATTTACATTGGAGAAGAATCTCTCTACAGGAAGTAGAAAACTATGTTTTTGATGCATCTTTAGATACTCTCTAGGTACCACATATTTTCCCTTAACAAATCCTTTTACTACTTTTTGTGAGCAATTATTTGTGTAATTACCTGATTAGTAGCAATGTCCTGTGATAAACTTCACATTTTATAAAGTCAGAAATCGTGCCTATTTTATGAATTTCTATATGATCAGAACAAGCACAGGTGCTAAAAATATAGGAAATCAGATAATAAATTGGGAGTGGGCCATATTCAGCACTGCTGGCAGGTAAAAACTACTGGCTCTGTGCTGGGGGAACCACATCTGGTGATGCTTGGTACCTGTACCATGCAGCGCCAGAAATAAAAATAGAATTCGTGCATGTATTCAAGCAATATTTTGATATGGAAAAGGGAAACAACTGTCATGATTTCAAAATAATGACAATAGATAGAAATTGCTATCTTCTGAAGTTCTTTTCTTCTTTCAAATAAAATATTTCCCAGATACCAAACTCAAGATTAAATAAAACAAGAAGCAGGCACATAAATATCTAAGAAGTATTAGGCTTACTGCCATACTCATGTTGGCTACTTAACACTTATCTATATATATTGATAACCAGATATTTATTTTAAATATATCATCAGCTTAAAATTGAACCCAGAGCCACAGCAGAGCCTGGCAAACTACCCATGGTATATTCGTTATGCCAAAAACAGTAATAATAATAGACCTCATTCCCAATGAATCGAGACGTTACTGGTGCCCACTCGAGCAAATCGGTGAACAACAGGAAGACAAGATATATCTCTGCTTTCTAAGATCACCACCTTATACCTCTATGTCCTTTCTTGTTCTTTTTCTTCTTTTTTGAAATTTTATAACTCTATTTTCTAAGATAAATTCTACCATTTTATAGATGAGGAAGCTAAGACCATAGAGTTAAAGAACATTTTAGAAAATGTCAAAGCTAATATATGAACTCAGATCCCAAAGTTGGAATCAGACCCAGTTTGACCAGGCATATCATTTCTCAAAGTGATGTAGGTCTGAGATTCTTCCCTTATTTATTTAATCACAGCATAGCTATTCTGAGTTATATTTTAGCTCTGGCACTAATGTTTGTAAATGTGATTTCTAGCATTTCAATGGATGGCCCCAAATCCAATTATACAAAAAGTTTGGCAAAGAGATTTATTCCAACAGGGCCTTGTATGACCTAGGAAAACTTGATAATTCTCTTTGGAAGACAAAACAAATGGTACACACTCTGTTATAAGCCCCTTACCTCCATTTCTGGAAGAGGTACCTTATTTTAACTTTAAACCTTTCAAAGTTCTTTGATAAGTTGCAGCAAGCACTTTTTGTGCTTGTTTTCCTTATAGAATAGAATCATGACCTACACTTTTAAAGTTATGATCTCTCAGAGGAGCTTATCTTTTTTGTTACATAGCACAGTGAGAAGTTTTTATATTTTTTATATTTAATTTTCCAATGACAGTGATAGTCTAGACAACTCAGATGAGTTATGCCTTTGAATTACTAGGTAGTTCCACAGGAGGTAGGGATATTATGTTTTGATTCAGGCGTACTCTTTAAAAGCAAGATACAGCAATCCCATTTCTTAAATTCCTGGTGAGAACGCAGAATAAAATTGTAACTTTCAGGGCATTATAATTAAAAGCGAAAGCCATAGTCAAAGAACTTTATTGTTGCAGTACAGCCTTTGTTCTGATTTCTTACTTCTAAAGCTCATGAGGTTGACTTTCCAGAGTCCTGTCAATAATGGGGCTCACTAGCAAATTTGATGTGTTTTCTCAGCTGTAACAGAACATGTTAGCATAACATTTGCACATAGCTCTCAAGGGATCAGAAGGAGGCTAGTAGTTTATATTAGCATTTTGAACATTGTGATCATTTTAAAGTTTTGTAAGAAGGTTGAGCACACTAAGTGAAAAATATTCAAAGCTTAAATCAGATCCCATCCACTTTTTCATCCAGTGTGTAGCTGCAGAAATTGTTCCTCTACAAAGGAGTCAAAATGTTGGAAAGAAAAGTTTTAGCTTCTTCTAATCTGATTTGAATTTTATAGTTTTAGTTGAAATAGTATTAATATTGAGAAATAGTTTCTATGGCATCCATGACAAAGATTCTACTTATAAATCTACTGTTGCATTTAAGCAATTGGTTAGGATTTCTTGACCAATTGCAGCATGTCATTTTCAAATACCAAGAGGGCGTTTCCTGAGTGTCTGTCTCCAGAGTATGTCCGAAATCAGATTCCATAGATTAAAGGTTTAGTCTCCCAAAACCCAAAACTCCTTGCACTTCAGCCCCTTTGGGAGTCTCTGAGGTAGGCTGGGATGCACTTTTCCTTCCCTGTCCATCTTAACCCAGTGACAGGACATATAACTGTGAGCAGTGTGTGAGATTTTATAAGTAGAACTGTCACATGACTGTGACGTTCGGGGGATGTGGAAATGGGCCTCTTGATTTGGCAGCGATCAGTCGTGGAAGTTTCCTCATCATACATTCTTAAAGGAGTTATAAAGTAACCTGTCCTGCCATCCAAACTGGTTCTTGAATAATTCTTTTCAGTATAAAAATGATTAAGCTATTTCTGGAATTGGTATAGATCAATAGATCTCTAAAATGCAAAGCATAAATAATGCACTTATTCCTACTTCAAAGCTTTCCAGGCTTTATGACTTAGGGTGTGCCCAACTCTGTAATGTCATATTATTACAGTTCCATATGATTTTCATACTTTCCAAACTGCTTGTGGTTTACCAGTGACAACAGAGTTCAACACTCACATCAACGTCCATGATAATCTTGACATCAGCAACACTTTTTCCTTCAAACTAAATATACTCCTTGTCCCTTTGTACTTAGCTCAAGTACTTATTAATGGCCATTTTGTGCATATGATTATGAGAATTTTATCTCATTGATTAGAGCTATATGTCATATTATAACACGTGTGCTAACCTGTTGATCTGTTTCTTCCTAAGCTATAAATCTTAATGCAAACACTATTATTTTATTTTTAATAGTCATGTTGCTGTTTCATAGTGCTTTTTTTAAAGTTTTATCAATCATTTATAATGCCCTCATTGAAGTGGCCCCCAGACACTTTCCCCAGCTGGAAATAATAATAACTCATATGTGCATGGCACTTTACAATTTACAAAGCTTTCTCACATACTCTTGCTCTTTTGATCCTGAGAATGGCTCTGTGGGATGGGAAGAACAGGCCTGATTAGAATTATTACCATTTTAGAGAGAAGAATACTGAGACTCAGCATTACGGATGCCAGGTTCCTGCAGAAGCTGGTGCACCACGGACCTGGAGCTCATTTTCAACTTTTGTGAGTCTTAGTTACCTACTTTTCCCATTTTATCAAACTTACACAATCTCTGAACTCCCTAACAGCTTTCAGGACCTGTCTGCCCTAAATGCTTACTACAAATTTGTGGAGGCTGGTGATTTTTTTTGTATTGATGAGTTGGGAGACACAGAAATGGCAAGTTGCATTTGACTTTAGAAATGATCTGTCCAAGAACAAGATTGGTACTTGGCATGCATGTGTCCTTGGCAACACATATATTCCTCTGAACCTTGCCAGCAGAAGTTGTGCTTGAGTTACCCCAGGTGTGGCCCCAAAACAAAAAATAAAACAAGAAAAAAAATTTGCTGCTAAAACAATAGAACCCCAAATTGAATCAGCTTCACTTCATACCAGTTTTGCCACTCATTGATTAATTTTGAGAAAGACTAAGAAAATGCACTGATTTTTTCACCTACAAAACAGTGCAAATATCTTTCTCCTCTCTCTCCTCTCTCTCATCCTATCTCTCTCCTCTCTGCTTTCTCTCCTCTCTCTTCTCTATCCCCTTCTCTCTCTTATCTCTCACCCTCTCTCTCCTCTCTCCTCTCCTCTCTTTCGGCCCTCTCCTCTTTATCTCACCTTCTCTCTCCTCTCTCCTCTCTCTCTTCTCTTTTTGCTCTCTCTCCTCTCTCTCTTCTCTCCTCTCTCTCTCCTCTCTCCTTTTTTCTCTCTCTCCTCTTTCTCCTTCTCTCCTCTCTCTCCTCTCTCATCTCTCTCCTCTCTATATTCTCTCTCCTCTCTTCTCTCTCCTCTCTCTTCTCTTTCTTATCTCTCTTTGTCTCTCTCTGTCTCTCTCTGTCTCTGTCTCTCCCTCTCCTATCTCTCTCTCTCTCTTTCTCTCTCTCCCTCTCCTGATTTAGAACAGCTACCTGAACACTGGAGGCTGAGCTTTAGCAGGGAATCAGGGGAGGGAGATGGCCCAGCTGAAAGCCTGGAGCCCTTTCAGTAATGCCTGTGCCCTTGTTTCATAGTGTTTTAAGAATGTATAATGTGAGTAAAGTGTCTAATACTGAATCCAGTACCATATCAGGGTTTAATGTTAGTTCCACTTCATACATCATCTTATTTCTTAAAGTTCTAATATTGCACTAAGCTAAATATGTAATTTTATACTTTAGAAGTTATTTAAGCACAAAAAATTTAGGAGTTTGTGATTATTCATATTTTAATCCCAACTATTAAGTTCAATGTTCTAATATATTTATCAGATATTGATCAAACACATCTTCTTACTGTCGATAGAAAACTTCTGGTGATAATTTCTTACAAGAGACAGGCTACAAACATAAAAGGTAGTTAAGTTGCACAGTATAAGCATTATGACTTTTGACTGCTATTAGAAATAAAATCTGACATAAATTTTAAAAATTTTCATTCAAGGAACAACTGGAAATTTGGAAAACAATATATGCTGCAACCAGCCACTTCTACCAGTCACGTGAGGCTTTTAGTATTATTACTTCCCCATCTTCCTGTCCACTGCATCAATTCTGGTGTGAACTACATTGGAATAATAAATGTTTAAAGTAACTATAGTGACATAATGAAAATTACCCTGAAGTCAAAATCAGTCACCCAATTACACATACAGAGAAAATAACCTGTTTAACTGTGCTTTATCTATGAATTTTTTGGTTACAGTGACAAAATTTACTATTTTTCATGCTATATAATACATGATTTTATCTTTTATATCATTATGTTATCATGATCATTATGATTACTAAAGTCAATGTGTGTCCACTTTATTTTGTAAAATATAATTTAGGCTCATCTATAAAATGTGGATACTGTTTTTAGGAAGAGTTTATTTCAAAGCTCCCTAGGAACCACTGCAAAATTTTGATGTAGAGATAAAATTGATTCTTTAGCTGCTGCTTTCAGCTCCTTCTGCTGAGATCAATAAGTGTGCTTCTAATATGAAACCTGGAAATATAAAGCAATAGAAAACTATCTCAGAACATAAGGGGCAATCTAATCCTGAAAATAAAATTGAGTACCTACAATAAGGCAAAATGTTAGGGTTTTGTTGAATATTTAGTGCCATTGAAGTAAATAAAGGTTAAATACCCAGGTATACTGGTATATACCCCAGACAACCATTCTTGCTTACAGCCCCCCAAGACAACATCAATGCTTTATAAATGGAATATTACAAAAATAAAATCTACCCTTTATTAATAGATGTGTCCTTGCTCAAATTCAGAGTTGTGGCCTATCTGAATACAGTCAGAGTCCAGCAAACTAGTCTATTGGGCGATGACTCCTTTGGAGAGAAGAGATTGCAGAAATGAGCAGAGAAGCAAATGCTGTAAGTAAATATCCCTTTCTACCCACCAACCTCAATCAAAGTTAACATGCAGCACCAATTACCAATTCTCTCCAAATTCCAGTCCATTGACAAAAAAATAAGAGGAGATTCAGTTGAAGAGATCTGGGAGCTTCTGTTCCAGAAAGTACCTCTTAAATCTCTCTTTTCACTTCCACCTAATGCCTCTGAACTTTATCCATGTTGCTTCAAAGGCACAAGACAATATATCATGAAGACAGAGGAGAGCTACTCAGTTCTCCATTTTTGAGTCTCTAAAGACAAAAGGAGCACAACACGACAGCACAAAAAGTGTGAGATTGACATTTTTAGCTATAGACCAGAGTTGAAATTTTGACTCCATTATTTTTTGCTCTGAAAACAAACCTTGGAGATGACTGCTGAACTAGAGCCATTACAGATTGGATCTCACAGAATGTCAAAGATCATGTGGCCACCCACCTGCAAGATGGTATGATTTCTTTGTCAAGACCCTGAATGAATGTTTGAGGCTCTTTGTATTCCTGGAACAAGCAGATGCCATTGGGCTACCCTGGCATGTGACAGAGACAAATGGAAACGTTACTGGTGCCCATTTGAGCAAATCGATGAATAATGGGATGTCAAGTGATCAAGTGATCAAGAACAAACATTTGAAAAACTTTTAAAAACTGCAAGCCTCAAATTCTTTCTTTCAATCTTTAAGTTATATGGTTTATGACGTTACTGTAATTAACTGTAAATATAGGCATACAATGTTTCTACACTGACCCAACACCAAAGTGCCAATATCCTTTTATCATTTATCTTTTACCCTTTTATCCTTTCCTAAAAGAATACTTAGGGTATTTACCTAGAGGATACCTAGGATATTATTTTATCCTTTTCCCTTTTACCTAGGGAAGGGTCACTAGTACCCTTCTTTTCAGCCTAAAAATTTTACATTAGACTCTTAACTCCCACCACTCATTTACCTCCTTGGGAATCACTTCTATTGTCAGAGTTTAATGGTTGCATGTTGGGGACGCCACCAGGGTCCCGAACAGTGCTGGGAAGCAAGCTCCCTTCTACCTCTGAAGCCAGCGGGAAATGGATGAAGACTCAGGAATCTGATGCAGTTTTAAAAGGCTTTACTTATCACAGGTTCAGGATACAAATCAGCAATAAGAAAACCCGGTGCTTAGGATTTCCGGCTAGAACCCCAGCCATGTGTGCGCCAAAATGGCAGCCACCACGTGTAAAGGCCCTGTAAAGAGGAGAAAAGACAAGACTCCCAAGAAGAGTGCAAGCCCAAAAAAGAGCCCCAAAAGAGAGCCCAAAAAGAAAGAGAGGAAGCAGGTTGATTTTATACCCCTGCAACTCAGACCTCCCACTATTATGGGAAGCAGGAAGGGTCAAATTCCCTTAGGTAATTTCTCCCAGCAACTCACCTAGGCCCTATTATATGCTAATGTTTTGAGCCAAGATCTCCCTGGAAATGCTTTTTGTAGGGTAGAGAAGGGGATTTCTGAGATGGCATGTCTCTGTACCAAAGACTATACTAATGCTAGTTAAATATTTCTCCAAGCCTTCACAAGAGTCTCATCTACTTCACAGTAGTTTTGTATTTTAGTTGTCTTTGAGTTATCAGGGAGCCATGCTTGCTTGTTTGGAGGCAAACAGCATTTCTCTCTGGTCTAATTACTTAGAGATCCAATGTGGTCAGGCAAATATGCTGGTAAGATCTAGCTAGTCCCACAATGATTGTGGTAGCATGAGAGTATATTTATAGCAGCCAGTATAGAATACATGGTCAAATAAACTGCCACTTTTAGACTACCCCCCTACCTACAAAGTGATCTGCAGGGAGGCAATCCAGGGCAGATGCAGAGGCTCTTAGAGGAGTCCTGCAACAGTTGCATTATTTCATTAATTCTGTTTCTTAATATGTAGAACTATTATAACAGAGATAATGATTTCATATTTTATGTCATTGTGAGGATTATGTAAAATTATGACTGATACCTAAATGCTAATTCTTTCTCTTGTCTTAATGTCTCCATCTTTCCAGTTTTCTTCTTTTTTTATTGAATAACAATGATATACACAGTTACAAAGTTGTTCATGATTGCATTTTAGTCACATAATGTTGCAATATCCAACCTTCACCAGTGTACATTTCCACCACCAATGTCCCCAGTTTCCTTCCTTTCTCTCCTGCCCATTCCCCATCTAGAAAAAAAGATACTTTTCTTCTTTCTCTCTCTCTTCTCTCTTCTCTCTCTCTAGGTTATTCTAATCTTACTCAACTAAAGACACTGTTCCTTAATGTATTTTTATGTTTTAGTATTATTTTTTATTCAGTCCATTATATTAGAATAGTATCATTTTAACTTGCAAAATTATTGTACAATTTCTACTCTTATATCACTTAACATGTTGGTCAATGACTGCTTAGATAATGGTGAACCTTAAAGGTTTATATATTTAATACAATATACCACCTTGGTTTGTGCAATTGCATTCTGTGGTATTTGTCCAATAACGAAATAGACAAAATTATCTATTTTTCTGGTTGTGCCCTTTTCATTAAACTGCAAAAGTATAACACACATATTTGTCAAGTGTTTGTGTTCCTTAATAGTTTACTTCTACTAGAATGCTTTCCTTTGGGTAAATGTAAACTTTGAGAATTCTAGGATTGTTTTACTCCAACACGAACTTTTCTTTGCAACAGCCTACACATAACTAGCAGGGATCTGTGTGGATTATACTTAATATAAAGATCAAATTGATTAGTTCTGTATGTCTGAAAGTTCATCTGTTATCAGCAGCCCCCAGCATTTAGTGACATTCCCCATTTCAACTGACTTTGATGATGTTCTTAAGAACAAATAAGAACAGCAAGTGCCCTTTTTCTTATTCTCACAGTGCTGCTTTAAGAATAGATAAGTTTGATTTTTTGATTGACAGAAATAAATTAAGTTCTATTTACTGTGTCTGAGAGTCCATTTGTGCTTTGAGGAGTAGGTAGATAAGAATTTGAGAAATACAATAATTGAAATGAAATAAAGTAAATGCAATTTTTAAAAAAATTCAAAAAGCACTGGGAATATTTTGGAAATAACAGAAATCTATCTGAAGATCAGTAGCAGTGCCATTATTTAGAAAATATGCAACTATGTATGTTGCAGGCACTGAATTCCCCCATGGTGTTAGGCAATTTAACCCTAACAACCCCTGAGATAGGTGTTATTATTTTCATTTCTCAAGCTGGACTTTTGGAGAAATTAAACATTTTTTTTCCAAAGTCACCTTTGCTTTTCATGTTTTAAGCAAGTTTTAAGTGAGGCTACTGTAAGTAATTTGGATATATGCAAAATAAATTTGCATGTGATCATTGGATAAATAATCTGGATCTTTGCTATCTGGGGATGCTGAATACCAAGTGTTTAGTAGGGGTATCATAGTTAAATACAGTTATTTTAGGTAGGCTATTGTTGGGCAATGCCCTACTTAATTTCCTGCTACACTTAGCTTGCAGCCCCTCCCAGCTCTGTTAAGGAGGCTTTGAATCAGCTCTGTTGCTTGTAATAGCCAGAAGGCCACCTGAAGTGCTGCATTTCTATAGAGTTGTTTACCTGTATTCATCTCTAGATAGCCCAGCCCAGCCCACAATGGTCTGGGCTAGGAAGTTTTAGCGGAATTGTTTTTTTTGAGGTTGTGTGGCTTTTGTTTATTTAATTTTTTAATTTTATTACACCACTTCTAGATATACAATTACAAGACGCTCATGTTTGAGTTTAGGTTCTACAGTGTTCCACAACCCATCCCTCTACCCATGCCCATCTCCCATCACCAATGCCCCCCACCTCTCTACCCCCTCCCCAGCCCAGCTCCATGGCGGGTTCTGTATCTCCTTTTCTCTCTTTCTCTCCCTCCCACTTGCCTTTCTACACATCATGAAATGTAGCATATTCTAGGACATGATTGGTTCCACTAGTTTGATGGACTGTGTGGTAGCAAGTGGCTGCGTGTTTGGAGCCTCATGGTCTGCTGAGCTGGGTGCCAGCTCTCCCGGCTGTATCTAAGGCTCCACATGGTATGGCTGGTCGCCCTGGGCAGTTACTGGGCGGGGCCACCAGGCTCGGGGGGGTGGGGGGTGGGGGGGGGACAAGATGGAGAGGGGAAGGGGTGGCCCCAGCTCCATCTGATGAATGCCTGGTTGTTGCAGGACCCCTAAAAGCCTAAAAGCCTCTGCATCTTCCCTGGATTGCCTCCTGCAAAACACTTCATAGATAAGGGGTAGTTTAAATATGGCAGTTTATCTTACCATGTATTCTGTACTGGCTGGTATAAATATTCTCTCATGATACCACAATCATTGTGGGACTAAGCTAGATCTTACCAGCATATTTGTCTGGCCACGGTGGATCTCTAAGTAATTAGACCAGAGAGAAATGCTGTTTGCCTCCAAGCAAGCAAGCATGGCTCCCTGATAACTCAAAGGCAACTAAAATACAAAACTACCGGAAAGTAAGCGAGACTCTTGTGAAGGCTTGGAGAAATATTTAGTTGGCATTAGTATAGTCTTGGTACAGAGGCATGCCATCTCAGAAACCCCTTCTCTACCCTATAAAGGCATTTCCAGACAGATCTTGGCTCAGAACATTGGCATGTAATGGGGCCTAGGTGAGGTGCTGGGAGAAATTACCTAAGGGCATTTGACTCTTCCTGCTTCCCATAATAGTGGGAGGTCTGAGTTGCAGGGGTATAAAATCAGCCTGCTTCCTCTCATGCTCTCTCTCTCTTTTGGGCTCTCTTTTGGGGGCTCACACTCTTCTTGGGAGTCTTGTCTTTGTCTCCTCTTTACAGAGCCTTAACACATGGCGGCCGCCATCTTGTCCTACCCGTGGGGTTTTAGCTGGGAATCCTAAGTACAGGGCTTTTTTCTATTGCTGACTTGTATGCCTAAGCCTCTGATAAGTAAGCCTTTTAAAACTGCATCATATTCCTTAGTCTTCATCCATTCCCCGCCGGCTTTGGATGTAGAAGCGGAGCTCACTTCCCGGCACTACTGGGGACCTTGGCGGCATCCTCGACACCCGGTGACTTTCCGCTTCTGGGAGCCACCTACCTGGGCTTAAACTTGTGATCAGCATCTCTCCTAGGCCGACTCTGATGTGCTGCAGTGTCCAAACAGTGAAAATGGTGGCTATTGTGGTGGGTGAGTTCTATCCGGCTGCTTCTGGAGCCCCCAGAGGCAATGGGCCCACAATTTTGGTGAATTTCTATCTATAAAATAAGCTGACAGAAGAGAGAAGGGTCCTTTTGCCATTTCTGGCTTCTCTTGGTGTTTTGCTTCTCTGTCCTCTCCTTTTTCCACGTGGTGGCAGCCATCTTGGCCTATACATGGCTGGGGCCTCGCTGGGAACCCAGAGTCTGGAGTTTTCTCTGCTCTTGGATTGTATATTGGAACCTGTGATAGTAAAAGCCATTTTAAAACTGTACCAGAGTCCTGAGTTTTCAACTATTCCCTGACAACTTTGGAGGTAGAAGGAAACTTACTATCTGGTATTGTTGGGCACCCCAGCGGCTCACCAATATCTGGCATCCCTGAGTGGGCACGACAGACATCGGTCTGGCCTGATCACCATGGGACAGAAATCGTCTGCTTCTGAACTATTTAATTCCTGAGTAAAAGTATGGTTATTGGTCTTCAACACTCCCAAGTCTCCAACTGCTGCTATAGCCCAATTATCTGGACTGTTAGAATGGGTTTACTTACATAACAAGCAGAATCATACTGCTACACCTTACCTTGAGATGATAGCCAACCTTATAAATAAGGGAAGATCAAGAACCCAAGTATTACTTGGACATGATCCCCATGTAATTCTACTACCTGACCCTAAAAAGAAATTGAGCGGTTTTACCATCAGATTTCTCAGAGGAGAAATATCTTATCATTACCCTGCTGGTAAAACTTGAGAATTTCCGAAAAGGAGACCTTTTGTAATTTCCACCATTGTCAGCTCTTCTCCCATTTCCTGATGCTCCAGTGTATTATGTTGATGGTTCCTCATCAGGAAGGGGTAGAATTATAGGTCCTTCAATGACCAGTACTTTGCATACAAATTATAAATCTGCTTAACAAGTGGAACTCGCTACCCTGATACATTTACTATCACAGATATCTGGCCCATGTTATGTCATGAGTGATTCTGCATATATAGTTCGTTTATTTCCTGGAATTGTCACTGCTTCTTTAAATGCCCATAATCCTATAACTCAAGAGCTAATCGATAAACTACAAGATCTCCTCTGAAAAAAGAACACCCCCCTATATATATCTCCCACATTCATTCCCAAAGCTAGCTTCCAGGGCCAATGGTTTGAGAAAATGAAACAGCAGATCTGTTGGCAGCACCGGTATTTAAATAAGCTGAGGATGAACACCAGACTCTACATACAAATGCCCTCCACCTTCATGTACACCATGACATCCCATGAAGACAAGCAGGACAAATTGTCCGTAATTGCCCTGTCTGTGCTCCTTTACATTTTACATCTCATGTGGCCAGAGCTAATACTCGAGGTTCACAGACAAACGAATTGTGGCAGATGGATGTAACACATACTAACTTATTTTCCAACAATCCTTTCCTTCATGTGGTCATTGATACATATTCTCGGTTCATATGGGCTGTTCCTATGACTGAAAGAGCCAAATCTGTTTGTTCATTTTTACTTCAGTGCTTCTCTGTCATGGGTATTCCCAATACCATAAAACAGATAACGGTTGTGCTTACACCAGCAAAACCTTCAAATCCTTTTTGCTAAGAATGGCAGATCAAACATATAACAGGAATTCCATGTAATCCACAAAGACAAGGAATTGTTGAACATGCTCACAGAACGCTTAAAAACTCAATTATAAAAGTAACAAAAAACAAGTATGCCTCCAATGGATTCTTTATCTTTAACATTATTCACCTTAAATTTCTTAAATATACCTCAAGGAGATCCATATACTGTGGCTGATTATCACTTTCAAGAAGATATGCAAACTCAGAAAACAGACAATTCACCTATCTGGGTGAAAACTGATGATAAATGGATTGCAGGTCACCATCTCATTCGGGGAAGAGGTTATGCTTTCATTTTTACAGATAATAACCCTGCTAAGAAACTCTGGGTTCCTCTGTGACTTGTCAAGACTAGAATTTTCCAAGAATCAGAAAAAAACTAACTCTTTCAATATAAAGACTTAAATTTTAAATTGCAAGTTGATGTTTAAACCTCCTGGATTGGTTCATTTTAATAATGATCCTGTTTTGCAGCCTATTGATCATGGTTCTTGTCTAATATCTTGCCTTGCAGCCTAATTGCTTTCTCTCTTATGAAATGCAAAAAGGCAACTTTTTAGTGTTTAATGTATAAGTTAATCTTGGCTTTGCTGCTTTGGGGTGAGTTTAAAGGTGAGAGCACGTGAATAACCCTCAAGGAGAAGGTATTTTGTAAGAATTTTCTAAGGTTTTTATGTATGAGAATGACTGATGAAGATTTTTTAATGCTTTGAAGAAAAATGGACTCCCGTGTATGATTTTCAGTGTCAAGGTTTTAAAAATTAATGAGTTTTCTAATGTTTTGTTTACAGGTAAAAAAAATGTGGAAAAATGGGTGGATTCCGAGCATAGTGCTCAATGTCAAAATGTTTCAAGGATTAATAATAGAGTTTCCCTCTTTAATGTTTTTGCTCCCAGGTATTTACAGAAAAAGAACTTGGCTGCTTCAGATTCCTTCTATGATGCTCAAAGCTTTGGACTCTGATCACAGTGCTCATTACAAATAAGTTTGCTAAATCAATGGAAAAAAGTTTTCCTAATGACTCTGTTCATAGTATAAGACATTGGAACTCAATAGACTTGTGCTATGGTGCTCAATACTCTGAGACTCCTAAAACAGTACTCATTAAAAATTTAATAATTTGCAAAAATGATTTTTTCTAATGTTTTGTTCACAGGAAAGGACACCTTCTCACCATCATATTTGCCGACTTTATATTCATGAAGCACTTGATTCGCTACTATCTATCATCTTAGATGGGTCATATATACAGCTGTAATATACTGATCAATCAAATGTGTGTGTGTCCGTGTGGTGGCCCACCATTATGTTTGTGAAAATGTGTCTATGTTACGTCTCAACTACTACCTTCTCAATTTCTGACCACTACAAACCTCTATTGAATTCAATCAGCTCCACTGCTGACCTACTAGACTGATAAGTTTGGGATTCATCAATTCTCATACTTATCTCCCTGCTCCCCCCATGTTGGAGCTTCTTTATATTCTTCTCTCCATCCCAGAGTTGGATTCCTGCCAAAGCCCTAATATCTCTATTTGTGACTAATCTTGGAAAATGTTTTTATCTCACTTAAGATTAAGGTGCAGGTATGATTAACAGTGCCAGTGTTCCCTTACTGAAGAAGCTCTGCAAGATACCTACACCGATGTTCTGGACACCTGTTCCAATGCTCAAGACTCCTGCTCCAGTGATCAAGACATTTGTTCCAGTGTTCC
>JAJIBD010021352.1:0-15941 GCA_021461705.1 Cryptotis parvus | reverse complement strand
AGCCCAATCCCCATGGTGCATGGGTGCCTGTGCGATATCTCAAAACCTGGCATACCACAAATGTGTGGGAGTCAGAGGCTAGGTAAGACAGAGAAGGGAACAGTGTGCTGATAATCATTAAAAATGATCATACCATCTGCTCAAAAGCGGCTGGGGAACCTGGAACTCCGCTTTCCCTAGGGCTCGGCTGACCAAGGGGCTCCCAGGAAGACAGATGGGTTTTGGGAGTGGGCTCGTCTGGGGGTCCCGGAAGCAGCCGGATAAGACTCACCCACCACACTAGCCACCACCTTCGCTGTCCAGACTCTGGGATACCACCACGACCAGATTAACAGAGCAAAACCAGTTTAAGCCCAGGTGCGTGCGGCCGCGCCCATCAAAGTAGTGGAGACAGTTATGTCCTTTGGTGCACTGCATTCTACTATGTGCAGGAAAGTTTGGCGGGAGGGAGAGATAGAGAGGAGAGAAAAGACATACAGAACCCGCCAAGTAGTTGAGGTGTGGGAGGGGGAGGGGAGGTGGGGACATTGGTGATGGGAAATGGGTTCGGTGGAGGGATGGGTGTTGGAACACTGTAGAACCGAAACTCTACATGAGCATCTTGCAGTTGTATGTCTAGAAGTGGTGTAATACAATTTGGGGGAAAAATGATGATACCATCCGAGAACTGAGCATTGAATATAGGCAAAGAGATACACATGATAACCTCTAAATGTATGTATTACAATCCACAATGTGTAAGAAAGGGAAGTGAGAAGGAGAGAGAGATAAAGAGAGAGAGAGAGAGAGAGAGAGAGAGAGAGAGAGAGAGAGAGAGAGAAGATAAAGAACCTACCATGGAGGCAGGCTGGGGAAGGGGAGGGAAGTGGGGCCATTGGTAGTGGAAAATGAGCAAGGGTGGAGGGATGGGTTCTGGAACACTGTAGAACCAAAACTCAAACATGAATATCGTGTAATTGTATAATAAAAAATATATATATATATATATATTTTTTTGCTTTTTTGGGGTCACGCCCGGCAGTGCTCAGGGGCTACTCCTGGCTCTGTACTCAGGAATTACTCCTGGAGGTGCTTGGAGGACCATATGGGATGCCGGAGATCGAACCCAGGCTGGCACAGGCCGGCGCGTGCCACGGCAAATGCCCTACCCGCTGGGCTATTGTTCCGCCCTGTACAATATATATATTTTTTGCTTTTTGGGTCACACCCAGCAATGCTCAGGGGTTTCTCCTGGCTCTGCACTCAGGAATAACTCCTGGCGGTGCTCGGGGACCATATGGGATGCCGGGGATCGAACCCGGCCAGCATGGGCCGCCATGTGCAAGGCAAATGCCTTGCCTGGCTATCGCGGCGCCCCTGTATAATAAAAATATTTTAAAAAAATATATGTGAGCTTTGTCACCAGGTATCAACCTAGTCTTTGCCTTGAAAGTCTTAAGTGTGAAATCTTTACTGCTTCTTGGTACTAATCCTTTAAATATTTTAACTTTGCATTGTTTCTGTTTTCCTAATAAATCGTATTCTAAAAATGGAATTTTAAATGGTTTCTGGATAATACTTAGTATAAAGTGAACTTTCACCAAGTAAATATTTATAAAATCTTTAATAGTGAACAAAATGTTATTTTTTAATTTTTTGCTTTTTGGGTCACACTCAGTCATGCGCAGAGGTTACTCCTGGCTCTGCACTCAGGAATTACACCTGGCGGTGCTCGGGGACCATGTGGGATGTCGGGATCAAACCCGCGTTGAAGCAAGGCAAATGCTATATCCACTGTGCTATGTTTCCAGCTCTCAAAATGTTATTTGATTTTCATTGGCTGCCCTTTCTAGAACATTTACTTTAACATGTGTTTGTTGGTATTTGACTATATCACTGTATTACTGTATCACTGTCTTCCCGTTCATCGTCGATTTGCTCGAGCGGGCACCAGTAACATCTCCATATATCCTGTCTTGACTATGGCTAAAAAAAAAGTGGACACCTAAAATCAACTAATAATTTTAACTCAGAATAAACTGAATCAGAAAACAGAGTGAATATTTTATCACACCGTATAGAATTGGAGTTTGTACAAATATATTGAGCATGAAACAAGATGAATAGAGCGAAAGGAGGGTCCTGGTAGAAGGCAGAAAGGACTGGAGTCATGTTTGTATGTGGAAGCCCCGGATGATCCATGGTCCCCTCAGCACCACCAGGTGTTGGGGCCGAGTGGGTCCCCAACAGAGTTGTTGTCCTCTGGTTTCTCGACATGCTTGGGGGCCAACACCAATGAAAAAAGGTCACAAGTCCAGTTTAGATCTATCAAAAGCTTTTTACATCTACCAACTTTACTCTACACTGACAGCTACGCATGCTCTGCCACCACAAAGGTTGACACTTGCACAGACCCTGTGCTGTTGTCGAGGTGTGGCTGAGCATGTGCTCTGACCCCACACGTGCTGTGTGTCTGTGCCCCAGACTGCAAGAGCCCAAAGCTCCCTGCCCTGGGGACAGGAACTAACAAAGTCAAAACCTGGTGGCTGCCTCTTTACCAGTGCAGATCCCCAGGGCACCACGATTAAGAGAGGCTTTTTGTAGAGCACTGCTCCTCTCCTCCCAGGCTCTTAACTAGTATTCTTAGATAAACACAGCAAGAGAGACACAGGTATAATAACTACACCCGAGATTAAATATATGGAGTGAGGGGCCGGAGCGATAGCACAGTGATTAGGGTGTTTGCCTTGCACGCGGCCGTCCTGGGTTCAATTCTCAGCATCCCATATGGTTCCCTAGCACTGCCAGGAGTAATTCCTGAGCGAGGTGCCAAGAATAACCCCTGAGCATCACTGGGTGTGACGCAAAAAAGACATATATATATATATATATATATATATATATATATATATAGAGAGAGAGAGAGAGAGAGAGAGAGAGAGAGAGAGAGAGAGAGAGAGCTTTTATGGGGAGATCACCTCATAGAAACCAGACATGTCCCAAAAATATTCCCTTATCAGATTGATCAAGAAATCCAAATTTTCCCAGTATCAGATTGATCAAGGTTCTGTCTCTGGTTACAAACAGACTTGCTCTGCTCCAGGGGATTTCTTAAGTGTTCTTGCTCTGCCTCACACTGTGAGGCAGTTCAGGTCCACTTTTGATTTATGCTTTAATCTTTTGGGTCAGAGCAAGGTTTATACTAAGGGTCCCATTTCATAGCCAAGGTGGCTCTCTTCTTGGTACCATCTGGTCCGTTGTAGAGGACCGGTATAGGGGGAATGAGGAATTAGATCCAATGTAAATGGTACTGGGAGTTATAGTTAGAAAATATGATGAGATATTCAGGAGCAATCAATTTAGGTCAAAGTAACTCACAAATTCCTGCCCTCACACTGCTTTTTGTGTTTACACTAGAATGAATTTCTTTTTTTTTAAATTTTATTATACCACTGTGAGATATACAATTAAAAGACATTCCGTACTGTTTGGGCGCCATTTCGTGCTGGAAGCCATTTTGCCTAGTCACGAGCGCCTCTTCAAGGTCATGTGTCCTGCGCTTGAGGTGTCCTACGCGATGCGCAAGGTCACTGGCATGATGTAATTTCAGGCTTTGTCCAATCAGGGTACGTTTCATCAGCTCATATGACCTGCACCCGACCAGCGCTGTATAAAAGCAGCTTGCACAAAGGGTCGGGGTCCTTTTCGCCATCTTAAGTATCAGAATTCAGGGGCTCCAATAAAGCGTGGTCTAAGAAGGATCCTGTTGTGGTCGTTCTTATCTGCGGGCGGTAGAGGGGGGTCCCACAGTACTGGGTCTCAGACATGCAGTGTTTCAGCACCCATCCCTCTACCAGTGCCCCATTCCCACCACCAATGTGTCCCCGTGACCACCGTAGGTCAAGGCTCATCCCCAACTCCCCATACCCCATCAGCCCCACCCCCAGTTTGTTACAGTTACAAAAGATCATTACAATGCATATATGGGAAGATCCTGGGAAGGACCTGGTCCTAAATTTGATTATCTCAGCCTGGCGCAGCTGTGTGTCTGGCCTGTCTCTTCTCTGGCTTTGCTGGTAATGGGCTGCGGGCTCTTCACCATGCCTGCTGGGACATGGAGGTGGAGGATTTTGGGGGAGGGACCCCATCCCGCTCCAAGTCTGGCCAGCATGACTACATAGCCCACAAGTCTGCTGGACCCTAGGGACTGTTGAACCTGGCCAGGAACAAGAATGAATTTCTTTGGTCTAAGAATATGCCAATGGTTTATAGGTAGGAGAAAAAAATCCCTTATCAGCAAGGTAAACAGTCCATGGCTAGTCCAGGGTTGTCACCCAGCCAGATGTGACATCCAAAAAGGAAAAAAGTGAAAAAGAAGCATGTGCTTATTGTTGTGTATGTTTGTTGTGTGTGTTTATAAAAGGAGGAGGAGGAGTTTGGTGAAGAAGAAAGATTTAGGGGGGCTAGGGATGTATTTCAGTAGTCAGTCACTTTCCTTGCATATGTCAGGTTCCATCCTTGGCATAAAAAAGTTTAAGGGGTGGGCTGGAGCGATAGCCCAGCGGGTAGGGTGTTTGCCTTGCGCACGGCCAGCCTGTGTCGGCCTGGGTTTGATCCCTGGCATCCCATATGGTCCCCAGAGCATCGCCAGGAGTAATTCCTGAGTGCAGAGCCAGGAGTAACCCCTGAGCATGGCCAGATGTGACCTAAAAAGCAAAAAAAAAAAAAAGTTTATGGGAAAACATAGATTCTGTAAGGGAATACAATGAAATAGAATAGAACTAAGAATGGGATGACAATCTCTGATTAAAAACAGCTTTGACATTGAATACAGGCAAAAAGATGCACACAATAACCTCTAAATGTATGTATTGCAATCCAAAACTTGTAAGAGAAGGAAGAGAGAAAGAAAGAGAAAGAAAAAGGAGAGAAAAGAGATAAAGAACCTGCCAATGAGGCAGACTAGGGGGAGGGAGGGAATCGGGACATTGGTGGTAGGAAATGGGCACTGGTGGAGGGATGGGTGC
This sequence comes from Cryptotis parvus, assembly GCA_021461705.1. NCBI lineage: Eukaryota > Metazoa > Chordata > Mammalia > Eulipotyphla > Soricidae > Cryptotis > Cryptotis parvus. The sequence continues at coordinate 10,935 of JAJIBD010021352.1, read as the reverse complement.
TGGAACACTGTATGACTAAAACCCAAACATGAACATCTTTGTAATTGTATATCTTATGGTGGTATAAGAAAATATTCAAAATAAATGAATAAATAAAAATAAATAAAAAATAAAAGCAGCTTTGATTCCATCAATTCTTTTTTGCATTAAATAAATTATATTTTCATTCCCATCCCTAAATTTTATTTATCTATTCATTTTCTTTTTGGGTCACTCCCGCAATACTCAGGGGTTATTTCTATTCCTGGCTCTTTGCTCAGGAATTAGTCCTGGCAATGCTCAGGAGGACCATATGGGATGTTGGGGATCGAACCTGGGTCAGCCCTGTAAGGCAAAAGCCCGACCCACTATGCTATCGCTACCCGCCTCCACCCCTAAATTTTATAAAAACATATATGTAACAATTCACTTTCCCATGTGTTGCAGGACTCCTCCAAGGGCCGCTGCATCTGCTCTGAATTGCCGCCTGCAAATCACTGTCAGATAAGGGGGTAGTCTACATGTGGCAGTTTATCTGACCATGTATGCTGTACTAGCTGGTATAAATATTCTCCCATGCTACCACAATCATCATGGGACTAGCTAGATTTTACCAACATATCTGCCTGGCCACGTAGGACCCCTAAGTAATTAGACCAGAGAGAAATGTTGTTTGCTTCCAATCAAACAAGCATGGCTCCCTGACATACTCAAAGGCAACTAAAATACAAAGCTACAATGAAGTAGGAGAGACTTGTGAAGGCTTGGATAAATATTTAACTGGCATTAGTATTAGTCTTTGGTACAGAGACATGCCATCTCAGAAACCCCTCTCTACCCTATAAAGGCATTTCCAGGCATATCTTGGCTCAAAACATTAGCATACAAAAGGGCCTAGGTGAGGTGCAGGGAGGGGATTACCTAAGGGCATTTGACTCTCCCTGCTTTCCATAACAGTGGGAGGAAGGTCTCTGTTGCAGGGGTATAAACTAGCCTGTTTCCTCTCTCATGCGCTTCTTTTGGGCTCTCTCTTTGTGAGTGCTCACCCCTTCTTGGGAGTCTTGTCTTCTCCTTTTACAGGGCCTTTACACGTGGTGGCGCCATCTTGGCCTACACGTGGCTGGGGTTCTAGCCTGGAATCCTAAGCACCGGCTTTTCCTTTTGCTGATTTGTATGCCTGAACCTGTGATAAGTAAAAGCCTTTTAAAACTTCATCGGATTCCTGAGTTTTCATCCATTCTTCGCCGGCTTCAGAGGTAGAAGGGAACCCGCCCCGGCACTGTTGGGGACCCGGGGGGAGCTCCCCAACACCCATGTACTGTGCCTAAGTTATTTTGATTGCATCTCAGTTTGTGTGTGTGAGTCACACCTGTCAGTGCTCAGGAATTACTCCTGGCGATGCTCAGGGGGACCTTATGGGATGCTGGGGATCGAACCTGGGTAGGTCATGTACAAGGCAAACACCCTACTCACTGTACTATGGCTCCAGCCCTGCATCTCAATTTTTTTTTCCTTTGGGTCACATCTGGCAATGCTCAGGGGTTACTTCTGGCTCTTGCTTAGGAATCCTCCTGGCGGTGGCGGGGACCATATGGGATGCGGGGGGATCGAACCTGGGTCGGCTGCGTGCAAGGCAAATGCCTTACCTGCTGGACTATTTATCTCTCTGGCCCCCTGCATCTCAGTTTTAATGCAACTAAAGTCTTAAGAAAATTGTATTCTACTTAAAGGGAAGACAGTGGATGGAAGGAAGGTAGAGAGACTTAAGAGAATTTCAGTGTTTTGGGCAAGAGTGATAGTACAGCAGGTAAGCACTTGCTGCACATGTAGCCAACACAATTTTGATCCCTGGCATCACATTCAGTTCCCTGATCCCGTCAGGAGTGACCCCTGAGTACTAAGCCAGGAGTAAGCCCTGAGACCATGGGGGTATGAGCCTCAAAAAACCACTGCCGGGCTGGAGCGATAGCCCAGCGGGTAGGGCGTTTGCCTTGCACGCAGTTGGTCTGTGCTGGCCCGGGTTCAATCCCCTGGCATCCCATATGGTCCCTCGAGCACAGCCAGGAGTGATTCCTGAGTGCAGAGCCAGGAGTGACCCCCTGAGCATCGCTTGGGGTGACCCAAAAAAGCAAAAAAAAAACAAAAAAATAAAAACACTGCCCCAAAAAAGAGTACATGTAAATGTTTCAAATATGGTCTTTTGAACCAAAGAAATAAATTTATCACAGAGACTTAAAAATATTAAATGTAATTGCACCTTAATGAAATGTTAATCAAGAGCATGAAATCACGTTGATTTGAAAGAAAAAGTGATAGACTTGAAGTGAGAAATAGACAAATAAACAGTTATGAAATTTCTATACTTTTCTCTCAATAATTAATATCTATTTTAAGTCTAATATAGCTATAATAGGCTATAATATGTCCACATATGTAGGATATACATATATAGACATAACCCAGCACACACATAAATGTGGACATTAGGCTATGCTATAATAGGCTATAATATGTCCACATATGTAGGATATACGTATATAGACATAACCCAGCACATACATAGATGTGGACATTAGGCTATGCTATAATAGGCTATAATATGTCCACATATGTAGTATATACGTATATAGACATAACCCAGCACACACATAAATGTGGACATTAGGCTATGCTATAATAGGCTATAATATGTCCACATATGTAGGATATACGTATATAGACATAACCCAGCACATACATAGATGTGGACATTAGGCTATGCTATAATGGGCTATAATATGTCCACATATGTAGGATACACGTATATAGACATAACCCAGCACATACATAGATGTGGACATTAGGCTATGCTATAATGGGCTATAATATGTCCACATATGTAGGATACACGTATATAGTCATAACCCAGCACATACATAAATGTGGACATTAGGCTATGCTATAATAGGCTATAATATGTCCACATATGTAGGATATACGTATATAGACATAACTCCAGCACACACATAAATGTGGACATTAGGCTATGCTATAATGGGCTATAATATGTCCACATATGTAGGATACATGTATACAGACATAACCAGCACATACATAAATGTGGACATTAGGCTACGCAGATGCGATGTGGAGGACTCAGCCACAGCCTCCTGCATCCAAAGCTGTACTTAATGCTCCAAGTCATCTTTCTGGCTCCTTCTGATATTATTTATTTTGTGTATGGAATGGATGGTACCATATTGACTGTGCTCAGGGCTTACTCCTGGCTCTGTGCTCAGGGATCACTCCCTGGTGGTGCTCAGGGACCATATACAGTGCCAGGGATTTGAACTGGCTTTGGCTGTAAGGCTAGTGCCTAACTGCTCTACTATCTTTCTGTTCCCTTCTGTGTTTTTCTTTTTACTCTTTGGGTCACACCTGTGATGCTCAGGGGTTACTCCTGGCTCTACACTTAGGAATTACTCCTGGCGGTGCTCGGGGACCATATGGGATGCTGGTGATGGAAACTGGGTCCAACCACTTGCAAGGCAAACACCCTACCCACTGGACTATTGCTCTGCACCCCCACCCCTCTGTTTTTTTGTTGATGGTTTCCTGTATCTTTATTTTATCAGCTCCCAAACAGCATTAGAGGAATAGGGTCTGTTGGGGGAGCTCCGCCGGTCCCCGACAATGCTGGGGAGCGAAGTTCCCTTCTACCTCCGAAGACGGCGAGGAATGGATGAAAACTCAGGAATCCGATGCAGTTTTAAAAGGCTTTACTTATCACAGGTTCAGGCATACAAATCAGCAAAAGGAAAAACCCTGTACTTAGGAGTCCCAGCTAGAACCCCAGACACGTGTAGGCCAAGATGGCGGCCACCACGTGTAAAGGCCCTGTAAAAAGGAGAAGAAGACAAGACTCCCAAGAAGGGTGAGAGCTCACAAAGAGAGAGCCCAAAAAGAAGCACGAGAGAGGAAGCAGGCTAGTATTATACCCCTGCAACTCAGACCTCCCTCTCACTGTTATGGAAAGCAGGGAGGGTCAAATGCCCTTAGGTAATCCCCTCCCTGCACCTCACCTAGGCCCTTTGTATGCTAATGTTTTGAGTCAAGATCTGCCTGGAAATGCCTTTATAGGGTAGAGAAGGGGTTTCTGAGATGGCATGTCTCTGTACCAAAGACTAATACTAATGCCAGTTAAATATTTCTCCAAGCCTTCACAAGTCTCTCCTACTTCATGGTAGTTTTGCATTTTAGTTGCCTTTGAGTATATCAGGGAGCCATGCTTGTTTGCTTGGAAGCAAACAGCATTTCTCTCACAAACAGAGATTTTAAGGTTTGGCAGGGATCCAAGTCTGGGATGGAGAGAAGAACATAAAGAAGCTCCAACATGGGTGGAGCAGGGAAATAAGTATGAGAATTGATGATTTTAAAATTGATAAATCTAGTGGATCAGCAGTGGAGCTGATGAATGTAATAGAGGTTTGTAGTGGTCAGAAATTGAGAAGGTAGTAGTTGAGACATAACATAGACACAACATTAATCACAAACATAATGGTGGCCACCACATGCACACACACACCACACATACATTTGATCGATCAATATCTTACAGCTGTATATGTGACCCATTTAGGGTGATAAATGGTAACGAGTCAAGCGCTTCATGAATATAAAGCCGGCAAATGATGGTGAGAAAGTGTCTTTTCCTGTGAATAGAGCATTGGGAAAAATTATTTTTGCAAATTATTAAATTTTTAGTGAGCACTGTTTTAGGAGTCTCGGAGTATTGAGGACTGTACCTCAAGTTTACTGCATTCCAATATCTTATCCTGTGAACAGAATCATTAGAAAAACAATGTTTCATTGATTTAGCAAACTTCTTTGTAAAGAGCACTGTGATCAGAGTCCAAAGCCTCGAGCATCATAGAAGGAATCTGCAGCAGCCAAGTTCTTTTTCTGTAAATCTTTGAACAAAAGCATTAAAAATTTTTATTAGTTGTTAGCAGATTTTGATATTGAGCACCATACTTGGAGTTCAGAGGCCTAGGCGTTTAGGTGTCCTGCAACAGGGGTCATTCTTAGAGATACTTGGCCACCATACTGGACAACTCAATGGACGCAGCGTTGTTCAGGCCCTGTGGGCTGCGAACCACCAGGGCCTCCCCGGGCAGTGTTCAGGGGCCTCCAGGGCTGCATCTCATGGTGCTTAGGGGGCCATGTGGATGGGGGCCATGTGTCAGGGACTGAATCAGGGTTTGGGCACATGTATGTGACCCTAAACTGTGCTCTGCCCCCCAGGCCCTGGCTTCACGTTCCTTATTGTTCCATTATTCCATTGTTCCATGTTCCTTATTGTTTCATGTTCCTTCATGTTCCTCAAACATACTGATTCATGCCTTAACTCCGTCTCTTGACCGCTGAGCCCGACCCAGGCCTTTTCCGTTCATCTCCACACTCTTCCAGTTCAGTGACTTCTGATTCGAAGCCTCTCTTACTCTCTCTTCCCTTGGTGGCTGTGGAGTCAGTCTGCGGTGCCTGCCTTGCGTGCTGCTGGCCCGGTTTGACCTCTGCACCACAAACAATCCTCCAGCACCTCCAAGAGGGACTAAATGCAGAGCCAGGAGTCTGCCCTGAGCATCGCTGGGTGTGGCCTCACCCCTTTCGCCTCCCCTAAAGAAGACTGCACAGCCTTGTTGGTGGTTGTGGCGTGAGTTGGACCCCACTGGTGGCTTATGTGATGCCAGAAGGGGAGAGAGATGGTCGCTTTCTTCCCAGCCGCCTCTGCCACCGGGACCTGCTGGGCAGGCTAAGGACTGATAAAGTCTGCGATGAGCCCCTGCATGGTGTGGGCCTGAGCCCCACCAGCCCCCACGAGGTGGCCGCCAAGCCACACCTGATGTCCACTTGATCTCCAGGCACAGGAGTTGATCCCCACCACCTGAGAGCACCTCGGGAGCCACGGACTCAGGCTGGAGTGAGGGAATTGCTCTTTGCAGGAAAGGAAAGTCAGTCCTAGGCCTCACCCAGGGTTTCCTCAGGGTTCTTGTCTTCCTTGCAGAAAAGAATTTTCAGGGAGTAGATGAGCAGTGAGGTAAAAACAGATTTTATTATGGAGGTTTCAGGACAGGGAAGGAAGAGGGAAAGAAGGAGAGAAACTGCGCGCTCAAGGGGATAACGTGGCTGCTCCGAAGACGGAGAGAGCCCCAAATGATTTCCAAAGGGGGTTTTATCCTCTTGGGCTGGAATGCTCTGGAATCTTCTGCTGGGCCATCGAAGGTTGGTGGGTGTTAAGGGCTGGTAAGGGCTGGGTGGAAGAAAGTGGATCCAGCTTCCTCACGGTCTGTTGTGGGCTAATGGGTCTCATCAAGTCTTGGTTCCTGCTTCCAAATCGTGACAGCCTTATGGCGTTAGTTCACTGCCATGCAGCCCCCACCCCCCACCCCATCTGCCTGTCTACATCAGCTGCTTGTCTCTTGCCTCGGTCTGCTGAACATCCTCACATCATCCTCTAGGCGGAGAGTAGAGAGTTCTCAGAGACCTGCGGCTCCCCTCTGAAGGTTCATCTTCCCTCTATGCACCTGGACGGACTCTCCCTGCTTCAGTGTCTGCCGTGCTGTGAGGGCTGGGCTGAGGGTCCGGTTCTATGCCTTTGCCAGTCCTAGGTGGCAAGCCAGGGACCCCTTTGCCGCTCCCCACCGAGCCCCTAGGGCTGGAGTTTGTGTTCTTTCTCCTGTCGCAGCAGCATTGCCCAGAGGCCTGTGCTGTGTCCCCGCATCCACAGTTCTCGGCGCCTCACCCTGGCGCTGTCCTGGAGTTCCGGGAGTAGCACACAGCTGTCTCCTGTGCCTGGCACCATCTCCTCTGAGATTCGACTTAGCGCCCTCCCTGCCTGGGGCTGCAGCTCTGCACCCACTCCCTGGCTGACCTGGGATTCACGGGCTGATAGGAGATTAATGGCTCCCAGCTTTGCCCCTGGCCATGGCCTGTGTCTACACGTCACCGTCTGCTCTCTGGAACCACACACTCCTTGTCTGTCCTAACTTCCCTTCCCAAGTCCCTTCCTTGCAAAAACCCCTGCGGGTGCATTCACTGCTGCCTCTCCTGCACTTCTGTGTTTTGCTGCAGTTTGGACCCGCGTGATGCCTCAGGGTACCGGCCCCACCACCTTGGCCCCACCTCAGAGACAAATGTGTATTTGAGGGGTCGCAGCCAAGGGCAGCAGGCAGAAGGGCTGGCAGCCTCTGCACTGCCCTGGCGGATTCTCCTGATCAGTGGCTGGGCCTGAAAGAACAAAGGCTGCAGCTGGGAGGAGAAAGGACAGTGGGTCCTCCACTTGCGCCTTTCCTTTTCCTTTTTAAATTTTTAAAACTTTATTTAAACACCATGATTTCATATGTAAGGAAGGGTCTTTCTTACACCAGGTATGACAATTCTTTTATGAAGGGGTTCCCAGGCTATACAGTCTGGATGGGAAGGTGCTCGGGCATGGCGGCATGATGCCCTCTGGAGAGTGATGGGGTTTTGTGAGCAAGATCTGCTCAGGGCACTGCCGTCGGGGACACACCACCTGTAAAGGAGGTGGTGCAGTGATGATGAGGTGCTGGGGATTGGGACCAGACCGACAGGTACCACAGTGGGTAGGGCGTTGGCCTTGCACGCAGCTGCTCAGGGTTTGCTCCCTGGCAGCCCAGTGTGGTCCCCTGAGCGCCATCAGGAGTAATTCCTGAATACAGAGCCAGGAGTAACCCCTCAGCAACACTGGGAGTGACCCCAAAGCCAAAAGGAAAAAGGTGCTGGGACATGCGGGTGCTCACGTGTAGCTGGCTCGTGCCCCACTGCTTTGGGCTCTCTCCTTGGCTCCCACACAAAAAGTGCATTTTTTGGTTTATATTGAGCCACACTGGGCAGTGGTGAGGAACTACTCCTGAATCAGTGCTCAGGGTTGTTCAGATGGTGCTATGGTACCAGGGGCTCCTCTAAGCAAAGCAAGCATACTAGTCTGTTAAGCTGTTTCTCTGGTCCACACGTGGTAATTCTTGAGATCAGAACATGTGATTAGTTCCAAAGTCCAACTCGGCAGTGGAAAATCATAACTAGAATTTCTTTCTATTTATGGTTTTGTGGTTCCTGAACTTTTACCATACAAATTGTATTTTTTTTCTCATTTCTGAGCTATTTTTAAATTGGAAAAAACACTGCAACTGCACTTTTGGGGCAATAGCATCACTGAACTCTAAGTCACATACTGTACATTTACCCAGTTAAGTAATGCTGTTTCATGGCTTTTAGGACATTCTCCAGTGGGCATTTTTGTAACCACTTTTGGAATATTTTCATTCGTCCTCTAGTTCCCCACCACTCAAAAGAATCCTGGCACCCTTATCTATAACCTCCCAACTTTCTCACTTGTCTTACTCACCCTCCCAGGAACACCCTAACCTCCCCGGGACTCGGAAGCCACAGATGCATTTTCTGTCTCTAAAGATGTATCTGTTCTTGATATTTCCTGGGGTGGCATTGCATAATCTATGGTCCTTTCTCATTAGTTTATTTGCTTGCAATGTTGCTGCCTGTGTAGGTACATCAGTGCTTCATTTTTCACTACTGCCACGCAGTGTGTACATGCACTATGTTCTACATTCATCTACCGGTTGACAAACACTCTCGGATTTTACCACTTTTTTTGTATTATGAAAACAATTAAATTCAATATTTTTTCTTTTAAAAATTCTAACTGGGGCCAGAATGATAGTCCAGCAGGTATTGCATTTGCCTTGCATGCGACCAGACCCAAGTTCGATCCCCGGCATTTCATATGGTCCTGAGCACCGCTAGAGTAATTCTGAGTGCAGACCCAGGAGAAACCCCTGAGTATTGCTTGGTGTGACCCAAAAATTAAAAAATCTAGCTGGGGGTGCATTGGGGTGAAAGCACAGCAGGTAGGTGCTTGCCTTGCATGCGGTAGGCCTGGGTTCAATCAGTGGCACCCCATGCGGCCCCTCACCCCAGTGGGAATGATCCCTGAGTGCAGAGCCAGGAGTAACCCTGAGTGCTGCCAGGTCTGGGCCCCCTTTTTTTTTTAACTAGGGCTGGGGGATGGTAGAGGCCATGCAGAGCACTTGCCTTGCACCACGGCTGACCCAGGGTTGATCCCTGGCACCCATCTGGTCCTCCGAGCCCCCTCCCCAGGAATGATCTCTGAGAACAGAACCAGAAGCCTTGAGCACTGCTGGATGTGGCTCCAAATACCCTCCCCGTCCCTTTAATTTTTTTTTTATTTTAATGATACCCACGGCAGAGCTCTGGCAAGCTTGCCTCCTGTGCCAGTATTTGATCATGCCAAATATCGTAAACAATTATAGACCTCATTCCCATGACCTGATGGAATGGATTAATGGATTGTGGCTCTTTATGTTCCAGGAGCAAGGGGGCTCTTGGGCTCTACTTGCATGAGACAGGACATATTGAGATGTTACTGGTGCCGGCTGAGCAAATCGATGATGAACGGGAAGACAGTGACAGTGACAGTGATACCCAGTGGTGCTCAGGCTTGGGTTCCTGACAGTGCTCAGGGTACTGTGTGATGCCAGATGCTAGACACTAAGGCCTCCGGTAGCAAACAGTGTGATCTTGTCTTTCGAGCCGTCTCTGGCTGATGTTCAGGCGTCTGTGTGGATACACGTTTCTATAGCTCTTTGGTTTAAAATTGCAGAACCATACAGAAACTCTATGTTCAGCAGTTGGGAAACTTAGCTTTATATTTAACATTCTGGAGCTATTTTCCCAAAACTAGCTGTACTACTTTATATTACCACAGAAATACATGAAGGTTCAAATTTCTCTACATCCTTGTCAAGTTGCTATTTTGTCTTTTTGATTACAAGCAATCCTAATACATGTGAAGATGTGGTATTTTTACAGGTTTTGATTTTTTATTTCCTAATGGTTAATGTTAAACATATTTTGTTGATTTTTAGAATTTAAAATAATATTTTATTTAAAGAACGGTGATTTACAAGTTACTACTAGTTGATTTTTTTTTTTTTTTTTCTTGCTTTTGGTCTGTGTCACCCCAGCAATACTCATGGATTAGTCCTGGCTCTGCACTCAGAAATTATTCCTGGTGGTGCTCGGGAGCATATGGATTAAGTGTGTTGTAGGACTCAGGGCCGCTGCATCTGCTCTGGATTGCCTCCCGCAAATCACTCCGTAGATAAAGGGTAGTCTAATGGTGGTTTATCCGACCATGTATGCTGTACTAGCTGGTATAAAATATTCTCCCATGCTATCTACAATCATCGTGGGACTAGCTAGATCTTACCAGCATATTAGCCTGGCTACGTAGGAGACCTAAGTAATTAGACCAGAGAGAAATGCTGTTTGCTTCCAAGCAAACAAGCATGGCTCCCTTGATATACTCAAAGGCAACTAAAATATAAAAAGCTACAATGAAGTAGAGGAGACTTGGTGAAGGCTTGGAGAAATATTTAACTGGCATTGGTGTTGGTCAAGTGACATGCCATCTCAGAAACCCCCTTCTCTACACTACAAAAGCATTCCCAAGCAGTTTGGCTCAAAACATTAGCACAGTAAAGGCCTAGGTGAGGGTTCAGGGAGGGATTACCTAAGGGCATTGGACCCTCCCTGCTTTCCATAACAGTGGGAGGAAGGGTCTGAGTTAGAGGGATATAAACTAGCCGGTTCCCGCTCGGGCCTCTTCTTCCTTGTGGGATCTGTCTCCTTGTGAGCCGCTCATTCCCTTGGAAGGTTTTTTCACTTTCCTGGTGGTTGCCATCTTGGCTTTACATGTGGCTGGGGTTCTCCAACCTGGAATCTAAGCATCGGGTTTTTCCTTTTGCTGATTTGTATGCCTGAACCTGTGATAAGTAAAGCCTTTTAAAACTGCATTGATTCCTGAGTTTTCATCCGTTCCTCGCCGGCTTTGGAGGTAGAAGGGAACTCCGCTTCCGG